>JAOUQT010022102.1:0-11751 GCA_025769995.1 Xyliphius kryptos
AACTTTATTAATTCTAGGGACTAAAAGTAAACCAGCACTCTGAGAGCGGAGTTCACGTCTTGGTTTATATAATTGAACGAGTCACTCAGATACTGTGGAGCCTGATGATGTAGAATCTTATATGTTATTAATAAAATTTTGTAATCAATGCGAAAGGAAACTGGCAGGTTAGATAACACAGGGCTGATATGATCAAACTTTCTGCTTTGTGTTAAAACCCATATCAGGGTTTTTTTTTGTGTGCATGAAGGATATACAAAAATAAGCAAGAACAGTATTTATTCAGGTACCCAGTATGACGACATACAGAATCCTGCTGAGTCCTCCGTCAATTCAGTGCTTGGTTGGTCGATGGAATCTCTCTCTTTACGGCGTAGGATCATACAGCTCATAAAGCGGCACACGGTCATTACACACATTAAGGTGTGCTAATCAAGCTCCCTGATCAGCGCCGTGGCTCCGCCACTCCCCCCACAGCGTCACCGTCACAGTTACATTGGTTTTTAATTTTTAACTTTTTAATCAACTCTTGAAGAACGATAACAAACCACAAATCATTTAATTTTTACCCCATCTAGGTAAGTCTACATTAAGTTTGGTGACCTTTGCTCCTTACTCATGGTTTGAAGAATGGAAGGATGACAAGGTGAAAAACAGGGGCAGTGATTATAAGGCCCTAAAGGAGATGATGATCAACTGTGCTCTGGAAGTGGTGTTTCAGATATTCCCAAAGATTAAAGACCGGGTATGAAACCCTCTCCTGACTAAAACCTTTCTTTAATTATATCTTTTGATTTTTTTTAAATTTTTTTAACTTAAAATGCATCCACTTTACAGATAACAAATACTCGTAGATTTTGTTTAATTGTGGCTTTTTTACATTCAGTTACTCTGGCTCTCTGGTTGTTAAGTTTAGGGAGGTAATATGTGTTTTTAATGTGCTGAATTTAAATATGACATTAATTAGTTATAGGTTTTATTACATCACGGTTACACCATAATATTAAGACAATCTTAGAAAATGAATAATTAACGATTGCCTTGTAAATAATAATAATATCAGTCTGGTTTAAATCCCAATCTTGGTGGAGTTTCCATGTTCTCGCCGTGTCCGCATAGGTTTCCTCTGGGTTCTCCTTTTTCCTTCCACAGTCCAAAAACATGAATTCAATGTGAACTGAGTTGAGTGTGTGCCAAGCAGTGGATTGGTGAGCTGTCCTGGTTTTATCTGCCCAGTTCCCCAAATGTTCTCCCCTAGATGGGCACGGGGAACCCTCTTGGATTATAGCAAAAGATAATAAGATTAGATCAAGTTATTTAGCAGATGCTTTTATCCAAAGCGACTTACAAGTATCCCAACTTGATGGTTGGGGTCTGAATACAGGGTTGAAACAGGACCCTGGAGCAATGAGGGTTAAGGGTCTTGCTCAAGGACCCACATTGGTCACTTCAATGGACCTGGGATTTTAACCTCCAACCTTCAGATTGATAGTCTCACCCTGTGAGACACCCTAACCGCTGAGCTACCTCACCCAGATAACTGAATACGCCAACAGTCAATATGGTTCTAAAAAAAAAAAAGGTCAACAAATTTTTATATAGATTTTCAGTAACACTTTATAAAGTATCCATAACGCTTTATAACATTTGTCATAAGCCTTTGTTAATGTACACAGATGTTCATAATCATTGTTATAACAGTTTGACATAATGCTTTATAAAACAAAGTGACACATAATGCGGTTCAAATGTAGGTAACATGAACGTTTTAAAACTTTTGATACTTTGGATGTTTACAAGTTGTTAAAATTGGATGGTTAAATATATAAATACATTTTATAGTTAAATATATCATTTATAATGCATTAGGTCACTTTGTGTTGTAAAGCCTTATGGCAGGTTCTTATAACACTTTATGAGTGTGGTTATGTACATCTATGGACATTACTATAGGTTTATAACCAGTATTATAAAGCATTATGAATACTTCATAAAGCTTTATAAATGTGTTTATAATGCATTATGAATACCAGATTTAGGTGAAGTGTTACCAAATTTTACTTTACCTTTCTTTATTGTTGTCTTACTGCAGATTGAGTACATGGATGCAGGTACACCTGTGACTAACCAGCACTACATTGCTGCTTCAAAAGGAGAGATCTATGGCGCGGACCACGGCATTCCTCGCTTCAGTTCAGAACACTGCATCGGTATTCAACCACAAACGCCCATCAAAAATCTTTTTCTGACAGGTAGGTCAATGTGTGGTATTATTATCTTTTATCTTTAATGGGGCTTAGTGGTTAGCACGTTCGCCTCTCAGTGCTGGGGATTCCCTGTTTGAATTCCAATCGGGGTGGAGTTTGCATGTTCTCCCCGTGTCCTCGTAGGTTTCCTCCGGCTTCTCCGGTTTCTCCCACATTCCAAAAACATAAAGGTAAATTGAATGCTCTAAATTGCTCTGTATAGTGTGTGTGACTGTGTGAGTGAGTGATTGTGTACCCAGCGATGGATTGGCGCCCTGTCCTGGGTGTATCTGCCCAGCACCCGAGACGTTCTCCCCTGGATGGGCATGAAGAAACCCTCTGCGACCCTCATAAAGGAAGAGAATGAATGAATGTTCTTTTGAGTCCACAGTTTAGACTGTATGGGCTAACTGAGTCTCACCACAACCTCAGTTGATCCTCAATGGGTTCACATTCCAAAACCAAACAACAGCGCCTGACTGGAGTCTGTCTGAAAGCAGAGATCAGCTTACATCAGCACTGGCTTGTTTACAAGATATTCATAAGCTACCATGCCAACGATTGTGTCTTGAAATAACACCTCATAGTAAGTATGCTGTCATTCTCTTTACTTGTGTTTCAGAGTCAAAAGGAAATTGTGTGCCAATATGTCACCAAAATGTATGAATATAAAGGTGATAGTTTAAGGGACATAAACAAACCATGTGCATGTGGCAAAATGGAAACCCAAATTGGTCGCAGGTAGAATGTTGCACATTAAATGCACTATATGCATTTTTAAAATATCATGTCGGTTAGCATCTGATTTAGAAAGATGCTTCTTCACAACATCCTCCTCAGGGGGCTATTTATGAACATGAAAGTAAGCCTGTTAGACAGGAAGTAGCACAGATCCCTCATGGTGGCTTAAAGACACACTGTTTAGTTTACCAGACTTATTTCTTCTAAGATTAAACGTAAGTAAAATAACCAGAATCCATTTAGTTCATTTAGCATTAGTCTTGTGTAGATAAAGTTAAGTTACTTCTATTTAACTAATGGGATGTTGCTATATATATAGTTTTAAAATTAGAAAATGTTCCTAAAAACAAGATGATTTATCTTACACTTTTTAATATGTTCTGACATGTTGAGATTACAATTATCTGTTCTGTTCATTTAAAAAAAAAAGTTTTAAGTAAAATATATAGTTTTGATCCTTTTTTTTATAAGCTGTAAACTATACTCTACATTTGCATTGTGTTTTTTATGGGTTTACGCCTATTTTCATGTATTTAAACTCTGATATGATGTATTCTGAATTAGTATAATAAGCTATTCTTTCCTTTAGCTCTACTGCGATGGATACGTGTTCAGTAAAACCTCAGCATTTCTTTGTACCTGTACTCATCTGCTTGGTTCTGCTACTTGGACTTTTCCTGAACATCTTCAGCATCTATGTCTTCATGTACCGCATGCCTGAGTGGAGGTCTGGAACACTGCTGCAGTTCAATTTAGCTGTCAGTGACCTGCTGATTTGTCTCCTGGCGCCATTTATTACGACTTACTTTGCTCTTAAGTCCAACTGGCCTTTTGGAATTGTGATGTGTAAGCTTCAAATTTTAGTGACTCTGGTGCACTATGATAGCAGTATCCTGTTTCTTACTTTTATCAGCATTCATCGGTACGTGTCCGTGGTTTATCATAGCCAAGATTCTTGTATGAAACAGAAGAAGTTTGTCAGAAAGCTCTGCATTGGAATTTGGGTTGCTTTGCTTCTCAAAGGGGTCGTGTGTTGTGCTGTTTTGAAAGACGAAACGGTGGGGAATGAAACCCTGTGTATGAGTATTCATCAGAAAAACAACATTGAGAAGTTTTTCATTCTTAACTTCATCCAACTCATTCCCGGCTTCCTGATGCCCTTCTCTGCCTCTGTTTTCTGCTACAGTCTCCTGGCGAGATCTGTTTCGGGGATCAACATCAACCATCAGAAAGGCAAACGGATGAAGAGTAAATCAAGCAAAATGGTAGCCATTTGTTTGATCATTTTCGCCTTGTGTTTCTTTCCCTTAAACGTGGTTCGCACAGTACTTGTGGTAGTTGGAAAATTTTACAACGACAACAACAACGACAACAACAACAATCTACTTTTGCAAGTGGAGACCACATACTATTTTTTTTGGATCCTCTCTTTAGCCAATTGTTGCCTCGATCCGCTGATCTACTGTTTCGCCTCACAGAACTTCACAAAAGCTGTGCGGAATTCTCTGAGGAAAATTGGAATCCAAAGGAAAATGGTTTATAGGAACAATGAGCTTGCTAGTGGTATAACCATGAATGTTAATACCAATGCAGAAGGAAATACAGCAGTTACTCACATTCAAACACTTGACTGACTCACCGGACTCAGGTGCTCGTCCTTTTTCAGTTAACCTACAAATGCGGATTATACAGAGGTTCTTGCACAGAGACTGTTTAAAGCCGACAATTGTTAATTGTGAATGATCTAACTAAAGATTGTTTATTGCATTGCCAACAACTAGTGATTAGAGTGTTGGGCTAGCAATTAGTAGGTTGTGGGTTCAAATTCCAGATCCACTGAAGTTACCAATGTAGGTCTTCAAGCAAAGCCTTTAACCCTCATTGCTCCAAGCTGCCATATGGTCAACCCTTTGTTCTGACTCCAACCAAGTTGGGATAATTGTAATTCGCTTTGAATTTAGCGTCTGCTAAATAACCGAATGTAAATGTATAAGACAAGTGAGAAAACCTTAGACTATTACAGTGTTTATAGCTTCAGGAAAATGCTGCTTAAATCCAGAATGCATATATACCAATACCAATATTATGCAGAGAATTATAATAAGGAGTCAAGGGTATTCATTATGTATTACATTATGCATCTCTATGTATATAAACTATATTGCCAAATGTATTTGCTCACCCATCCAAATCATCAGAATCAGATGTTCCAATCACTTCCTCTGTCATGGATGTTAAGCATCAAGCACCTGGGCATGCGGGCTGTTTTTACAAACATTTGTGGAAAAAATGGGTCGCTCTCAGGAGCTTGGTGAATTCCAGCGTGAAACCAATTCAGTCATGAAATTTCCTCACTCCTAAATATTACACAGCCAACTGTCAGCTGTATTATAAGAAAATGGAAGTGTTTTGGAATGACAGCAACTCAGCCACCAAGTGGCAGGCCACGTAAACTGACTTTCTGCAGAGTCAATCATTAAGGAACCCCAACTTTGTGTGGCTTTCAGATTAGCTTAAGAATGAGTTTCCATGGTCAAGCAGCTGCATCCAAGCATCAGATGCAGTGGTGTTAAGCATGCCGCCACTGGACTCTAAAGCAGTGGAGACAAGTTCTCTGAAGTGACGAATCGCACTTCTCCATCTAGCAATCTGATGGGCAAGTCTGGAATTGGCGGTTGCCAGGAGAACACTACTTGTCTGACTGCATTGTGCCAAGTGTAAAGTTTGGTTGAAGGGGGATTATGGTGTGGGGTTGTTTTACAGGGCCTGGGCTTGGCCCCTGGGTTCCAGTGAAAGGAACTCTGAATGATTCAGCATACTAAGACATTCTGGACAATTCCATGCTCCCAACTTTGTTGGAACAGTTTGGAGCTGTCACCTCTTCCAACATGGCTGTGCACCAGTGCACAAAGCAAAGTCCATAAAGACATGGATGAACAGAGTCTGGTGTGAATGAACTTGACTAGCCTGCACATCCTGACATCCTGAGTCCTGACCTTAGTGAGTCAAGGCAGGTGAGCGAATACTTTTGGCAATATAGTGTACCATGGGTAAGGGTTACATATAAAGAAAATGATAAAAGTGGCATGATGATTGGTGTCAGATAAGGTCAAGCAGTTTTTTCACTATTAAATGATTGTTTTAATGATATATAAAGGTCATTTGTTTTGAAAACCAATAAAACAGATGTGAAATTACATTATATTGTGGCAGTTTGTTAAACCTAGATAAGATACATACACCACAAGACCTGATTGTGGTTTTAAGATACGGTTCTCTGCTCATAAAAAGTATAATAATAAGATTTGTTGGAAGTCTGATCTGTAACTGACATGTTGTAATGTGCATTTGTTGAACATGTTCACCTGACCAAATTGTTCATCCAGTCATATTCATGTGGAAGAAAACCCACATGGACACGGGGTAAACATGAAAACCACCCAAACCTTCCTCCTCTAGCTGTGAGACAGACGCAGATCTTTCTAAACCTCACCGAGTAGTTACAAGAGTCCCACAGGGCTTAGTACTCGTTCCCCTCCTTTTTTCATTAAACATGTCATTGCTGGGCACCTTCATTAAGGCTTATGGTTTTTCTTACCGTTGCAAATTTCAAATCAGATATCCACCTCCCTGACCGACATATCCGATTGGATGAAGACCCGTCATCTTAAATTAAATCTGGCAAAAACTGAGTTACTTATTATTCCATCTAAACCCTAAATTTATCATGACCTGACCCGCCAAATTGATCACTCCACAATCTTTCCAACCAACTCGGTCTGTAATCTTGGTTTTTCAATTGACCATCATCTTTGACTTTCAGATCAGGTCAAGAAAACTGGCCATCCCTGCAGATTAATTTTGTATAACATTAGGAATGTCAGACCTTTCCTAACAGAACAGGCTACTCAGCTGCTGCTCCAGGCCCCATCCTGTTGCCCGACTATTGTAATGCTCTGCTTACCGGTCTCCCAACTTCAACAATCATAACTCTCCAATTGGTTTAAAACGCCGCAGCCCGACTTGTGTTTAACCAGCCAATGTGAACTCCTGTCACTCCTCTACTCATCTCTCTGCATTGGCTTCCTGCAGCTGATCACATTCGCTACAAGGTAGTGACTCTGGCCTACAGATAAAAGCGTCTGTTAAATGACTAAATGTATTGTCTAATGTATTATATCTACTTTTTTTTTTTATCACAAAATTGTATACTGGATTTTGTGTCAAAATGTTTTTGCGGAATACAGTGTTCATTCAATTCTATTACTACATCATTAATGTAGTTTATAAAACGGGTAGTTCCGCTTGTATAGCCGTGACATTATTCACAATTATCCACACCTCTGACCACTTCACATTTCTATAAATGTGCAATATAAAATAAACTGTTTTACAGAAGTTCTTCATAAACTGCTTTTTGTAACTTGGCCACTGGAAGGCAGTACTGGATGATGGCGAGTTTATTAGCTTGCTTTCATTCATTCATGTATTCATTATCTTCCACTAATTCTGTTATGAGGGTCACATGGCGGTTTCCCCATGCCCATCCAGGGGAAAACATCTCAGGCGCTGGGCAGATACACCCAGGACAGGGCGCCAATCCATCGCTGGGCACACACTCACTCACAGTGTCACACACTATACAGGGCAGTTTAGAGCATTTAATTTACCTGGAATCCATGTTTTTAGACTGTGGGTGGAAACCGGAGAACATGAGTTAGTAATGACAAGTTCAACCAGTACTACAGAATTTTTTTTATAATTAACAATGACATCGCTGTCTCTTTATTACCTTTAATTTATAAACACACTGGTAACTGCGGACAATGATTAGTTACTAGTTTGGTGTACACTTTGTTCATTAGTATAATGTCACCTGAGTTTGTTAGCACCTTTCTGGGGTTTTATTGTTGAATGTGTAAAAAAAAAAAAAAGCTAAATTTACTTTTGCCGTCAAAAAGTTGTGAGGAACAAGAGTGCCACACAGGAACTGGTGACACCAGGATCAGCCAACTTTGGCATTTAGCATTGATTATTGAAGGAGGGAGGGGCAAAAGGGTGATTCCTAAACCGTTCTAAAGTTCCCTTTCTCTCCATTCAGTGGGTCGCTCGGTGCCCAGGCTTTTTCTGTTGGTATTACAAAATCCCCATTCACACTAACCCTTGTCACCTGTCAACTAAGCCTGGCTGGTTTTCTAGGTCTTTATCCTCGACACACACAAAAAAGTGAGAAGCTAAGCTTATACAGCCTTCCCCCGCCATCAATGCTCACAAACCACACACACACTGACATACAACACACACCCACACACACATATATACAAACAGTGAAACCACATGTCTAAGAGCTGTTACTCTTGCAGATTAAAATTCATTACCCTGTTCCTTTTTTCAGAAACGTTTACATTGCGCTGGTTATTGTGTTTCATTCAGCGTGTGGATGGGGGAAGCCCTCATTTTGGCAAGTCACCCGCGGGTGGCCGGCATCTAATCCGCAAATCCGAGCTTGTAAAACTCAACTATTCCATGAAAACTAAGACAAACCCAATATTATTCCAAAAATCCTTTTAGAATTTAAAACTTGTGGTATGGTTGATAAATTAAACTATTTAGATTATTCTAAAAACTTGCTAAATGATAAATAAGACCCAAATACCTTATTTTTGGCTTTTTATTTTACAATAGTGAGCACTATATGTTAATAGGAAATAAAACTTGTATTAAATGTTGGTTTAAAGACTTTACCTTGAATCTAAGAACAATCCCGACATATAACCAAAAAACGAGCTCTACACGCAAGTGGTCTATGTATTTCTTTGTAGTCTGTCCTTATATTTTAGGAATAATTTTAAAAAATCACTGAAATACCATTGTTTTCTGATTTATAGCTTGGTACTAAAAAATATAGTTTTAAGAACTATTTAACTGATTTACATGTTTTTGGACTGTGGGAGGAAACCGGAGAACCCAGAGAAAACCCACACGGACACGTGAAGAACATGGAAACTCCAACCAGATCGGGATTCGAACCGGGAATCCCCAGCGCTGAGAGGCAAACGTACTAACCACTAAGCCACCCACTTCAACATCCATATGGATAATAAAAATAAATCATTTACTAAAAACTTTTTATCATGCATGGACACTTTTGGTCAACAACAGCTTGTGGATTTTCCAACCCACTGCAAATTACCCTTGACCTCATTTGCTGTCCCTTTATATATCCTTTCCTTTATAACTCCTTTAAATTGCATGACGGTAGACCGTTCCATCTCTTATCATCATTTGATTTCGTTTTCTGCGACATTGCCTTCTGCTTAAACAAGTCCCCAGGTAATTTCACTTCATAATATTAAGAATTTTAATCAGAAAATGCTTTATTACCTGAAGTTAATGCACTTCACTGGAACTCCGGATCTGTTTCTACTGGAAATCTCATATCTCGGTATAACTTGGAGCTGTATAAGCTTCTGGATAAACTTTCCCCTCTAAGGACAAGGACAGTCTCATTTAGCTGCACCTTGTAATACGACTGAACTGCCAACTAAAATCCAGCAAGTTGACTTGCTGTACACAAGGAGATTTATAACAACCATCTAATGTACTACAAGAAAGCTATCTTGGATACCAAATCTGCTTACTATCAGACAATATTTATGGCTTCTGGGGGTTGTACCCATGCGCTCTTCACTCCTGTGAATAATATTCTGCAGCCACCAGATACGTTGCCTTCTCATATGTACTCTGCTGAACTGTTCATGTCATTTACCAATCGTAGAATTCTAAATATTCATCAACAGCTGAATTCTTCCTACTTCTATTTTACTTTTAAGCTTCCTACAACTGAAATACCTCATCTTATTAGTAAATCCTCTACATGTATTCTCGAAATTTTGTCTAAGTTTGTGTCTCTTCTTTCCACACCAATTACTGCCAGTGTTCAGTGTTCTCGTTGTACTGATGTTGTCCCAGCCCCACTCAACTGGCAGCGATCACACCAAAACTTAATGATCGAGATAAAATTGACCAAAATTTATCAAGTTCGTAGCTATGACGATAACCCCGGTGGATATATAGTATTTGCGATGCGGCAAACAGCCAATATCACTGTACGGAAGCAGAGCAGGCGGTGGCTTAAGTGACTGACCCCGAAGACTGAAACGCAGAAGTCCCATAGCTGTATATTTAAAAAAATTGGCATCTAACACAAGCACAGAAAGGGAATAGTTAACTCCATAAAAAATAAAATAAAACGCCAGCATGCACCACTTCCTGTTCCTAGAGATATTTAGTAATATAGTAAGTCGGTAAAAGTCCTAGGCAGGATCGTTTAGTATGTCCAAAAACACAGTAGCCATCAAGAGAAACAACTGCTCAATCCTATACTAGGGTCATGGGGGGTCCCATGCCCATACAGAGAAGCTGAACAGGGTGGCAATCTATTACTAGGAACACACTCACACACTATACTGAAGCAATGTATAGCAGCCATTTTACCTTGAACCCATGTTTTTGGACTGTGGGAGAAAACCGGGGAACCCAAAGTACACAGTAATGGCACGGGCACATATTTTGTTTCTACATGATCTACCTGTTTTTTTTTTTTTTGTTCTATTTCATTTCCTGTTTTTGTGTATCCTTTTTATACTGTGTTGGTCTGAAAGTATTCTAGTGAGGGTGCAAATAAATCAAATCACAAAAAAAAGTACTTCGAGCTATAAAAAAATATATTATTATTGGAACTAAAGTATTCTCCAACATCTAAAATTGACCCTGCAAACATTGATTATACTGAACAGTAAACTCCACACACTCCAAAACCTTTGTGCAAAGTTTTCATAAGCGTGGTAACCTTTAGAGCAGCATAGAGGAAAAACCCCATCCTCATCCTCCCCATGATCCTCATACCTCGCATCGAAGGCTGTCATAAAAATGCCGTACTGCACGTTTCCGAAGCGGTCGAGTGGAAGCCTGTCCACCAGCTGTTCAAACTCAGCATCGGAAAACTCCAGCCCAAACCTGCAGACAGGGTTCGAGAGGGCAGAAAGAGGTCACACCGAGGTCACTGTGCTGCCCCGCTAATCAGGCCAAAAGCATACTTCGCTCATTGACCCCTGAGGTCGAGGGGTAGCAGGGTCGAATAGGGTCTCCAACCCAGAGCTGGACACACTGATCAATCTTTTAATCACGTACATCTCTCAATCACAGGATTAAACTTTCTCTCTCTCTCTCTTTCTCTCACACTCGCACACACACACACACACACACACACACACACAACTAGCACCACGTGGTCTGAAGAACACAGATAAAGAGTGATTGATTTATCAAACATTCTAAAAAGCCAATGTAATAGTGTGTGTGTAAAGACTGAGAAAGGATTATGGGATGGAAAAACAGTGGTAACATTTTAATCATTTGATCTTTAGCTCAGGATAACTAGCTTGTTTGCACATGTGACTACTTTGTGGCTTAAATATTTCGTACATCAGTTTAAAATGGATTGGAAAGGAAATAAAGTGATCAATGAAAAATGATTCATTAAAGTAAAATTATGGCCCAGTTGTTAAAATGAAATAAGGTAAATTAATTAACTATATCAGAGAAATGAATGGAATAAGGCTCATCTAAAAAATCAAAATCAAAAAGAAGAATTTTGTAGGTTAAAAAAAAGAGGGGTTTCTTTGCCCTTACGAAAAAGTAGTTTATTCAAGTATGCTATTAGTATACTTATTTTAAACTAAAAATAAGCAAGTATGCTTTT
>JAOUQT010022110.1:0-11751 GCA_025769995.1 Xyliphius kryptos
GCCATGAAACCTCCCACACTTAAATGACAGTTGTTTCAGTTTCATTGTCTAACCCTTGTAACTCCTTTTTAATCTAGCTCCATTTGATACATGTTGTAACAACACTCATAGCACTTGTGATTGGTCATGGCTCTCGGTGCTGAAATATGATATCCAGGCTGAGTGAGAGAAACCATTTCCTTTGGTTTTACATATTTCACCGTTAGTCTAATGTGCAGCATTTCTCTTCCACTGCTAAAAAATACGTAACAAATCACGTCCCTTATCATTTTAATATGGCACATGATGATTTGTTTTCTTATAAGTGATGATTCCATATTTTATGGTATGCTTAGCAACACTAGGTGTAAACCATTAATATCTTTATCATTGTGATGTCTTTTACCTCAGAATGTAGCTATCTGGCTTTCAAAAGTAACGTACACAAAAAAACTATGGCATGCATTCACTTAATATACTTAAATAATAAAATGTTTGCTGTATATTTACTTTTTACCCTTCTGCTAATTATAAAATTATAAAATTGATAAAATAAATAAATTAATAGAACATGATCCATGTGTCTCAAGCAGATAATCTCTGGCATTACATGATGCCCTGGTCAAAGTTTTTCACACCTAATCCTTTTTAAATGGAGTAAAAACAAAGCTTTCAGGAAATAAATGAATTGTCTGTCTTCTCCTCTCTTTACCCCGCCTAACCTGTGCTTCTATTTTGGGCTTGTGGTGTGAAAGAAGCTAGCCACATCAGAGAGAGCGGAGAAGGAAAAGTACTGGAGTGAATAGGTGACGCGGAATAGCGTCAGAACAATCTTTATTATTCTGTGGAAGGAAAGGGGTGTCTAGGGGTAAGAGAGCCATGGATAAACTTGTTCATGCTTGCAATATCTTATTAAATATCATAATCAGATCTTGGAGACTGGTTTCAAATGATGTTTTAGTTGATTTTCAGACCAAAAGTCATATTTGTTTAAGAGACATGCTCTAACAGATGGAAAACTAGTAAGGGTCACTTTCAGGAAATGAACAATCTGGCCTGCATAAGAAGAAACCAAATAACAAAACCCAGTGATAGTATTGCATTAGTAATGCATTAGTCAATGACCAGCTCAATTATTAAGTCTGTAATCATTGGGGTTCTTTTGTAGCCTCTCATTACCCTCTTATTACCCTCCTAATACGTGCCCATCGTGTATAACAAGCCTATAATTTCTATACTTTTACCAGTAATTTGGGTAGGTTTTACTTCCTAGCAATGGGCAGCAGGAATAATGCTGCTTTATACTAAAGCAGATCAAAGAAAAGGAAACCAGAAAGCTTCCTCAAATGATCATCATTACAGTAAATTTAAGTAAAGTAAATTGAAATATATTAAAAAATATATATCACTCGTCTACGATAAATAAGTTGTCAAGTGCTTTGCAGATTGGATTCTGAAAAAACTATCGCCAGATCAACTTAAAAAAAGCCAAAAGACTCTTACTTTTGCAAGCACACAGTCCCTACTCTGTCCCTCGCCTAATAACAGTTAGTTCCAATAACAATTATGCACTCTATAGGAAATATTATACTTCACCTGTTGAGAAAATTGGGGTCTTTCAAAATGAACGGTAGCATATATCATCTTTGGAGACAGAGAGGAATTGTATGACTGAGCTGTCATCATATTGGACAGCATCATATTGTCCTTAATGGACACTCTGACATCACTGGTAGTCTATTTAGTTATAGGCTATGTCATTCAATGGGTATAAATGAGATGCATCCTAGAAAATGAGTGAAATAAGCAAGAATATATTGTTATTCAGTTCAATTAAATGTATTTATATAGCGCATTTTATAATGGAACATTGTGGCATGATAATTCAATTTATTATTCCGTATTCAGTATTTCTGTCCATAGGACTCCCTCCATAAGTCATTACACTTCCTCGAATCTGCCACGTGCGTAATTCATCATGTTTATATATAGGGTGCTTATAAAGTGATTGGGGAAGATCTGGTAAAATTTTTCAGGTAATAGTAATTCACAATATACAAAAAAACATTTGTTATAAGGAGATTGTGAACAAGTGTAGATAGACAACATGACTTAATAGAGTTAAAAAGACAATAAACAGACATCACTACATATTTCATTTAGTATTTCATGGTACAACAGATATAACAGTATTTTTCTCAGATTTTAAAACAAGCATACACCACTTATCAGCTGCCTTTCTGTTGGAATGCAGACAAAGGTTTTATTGATTCATCTTTTTGAACACAGAGTCATCTTTATTTTTAGTCTGATTCATCAGGGACACGTTACAGGGTTCTTAAAGAGGAAAATATTTCAGTATTAATATATGAAATGTGGTTTGGTAATGACTCTTGCGGTATTATTAGCCAGGGCTGTTGAAAGTAGGTCAAAGATAACACAAACAGAGTTATCAAGACTTCATTTGGTCTATAGTGCCAAATTGATATGTGGCAAACCTGATTTGAGCTCGCAGCTCAGTGGTGAAAATTAAAATGGGTTTCTAAAACAGCTGTCACTCTAGATTTTTGAAGTTTACCACAATCTGCAATATAAGCGACTCAGAGGCAGGGCTGGAATATTGGCAGTGCAAACAGTTTCAATTTTAACTGTATTGTAGTAAGTTAATATTCTAGACTAGGGAATAAAACTTGAGTGAGAATGAGGAATCATTCAATAGTACTAATAAGCTTACTATTGAATCAGGAGAGAAGTATCCATAAAAAGGAAATAGTAATTTTTTTATTCTGTATTTTAAAAACATTTTAATGCAGGTATAATGCACATTTATTGGCTAGCAAAGTGGTTAACTCACTCATCATCTGACTAGTTAAATTCATTTATGTACCATTAAATAACTTGGTTAAAACATATATTAATGATGTGCTAACCTATGGATTATATTTGAACATTACCTATTATGGGTCTACAGTTAATTAACTACAGTTAATTTGTCTACAAAATCTTTTTGCTCATTAGATTAATTCACCCTGAGTATCCTTGGCATGAAATTGCCCATTGTGGTTGTAATTAATATTTATTTTCAAATAAATGTAAAGTAGAATGTTTTGGTACTTTGTTTAAACGTTTGTAATTTTCATTTAATGTGGATTTTTTCTATTTGAGCTCCTGCCCCTCTAAAGGTCTCTGCATGGCCCTGATTTCACAGCATTTGAGAGTGCAAATGTTTACACACACTAAAGCTGAATTATACAATGGAATGTTTGTATTAATTTGCACTTTTGATGTTTGGTTTCATACAAACTTATGTCCAGAATGCTGAAGCCAGAGATATTCATACAACTAAAAGTTGAAAAAAAATCACATCACCCCAGTCTTATTTACACATCATTGTCTAAATTAAAATTCTTATTGACTATAAATTTCTACCACTGAGGTATAAAGCTCTAAATGGTCTCATTCCAAAATAACTTAAGTGAGCTATTAAAAGTTTATGATCCAACTTAAAAAGCTGCAGGCTGATTGCAGGTTCCTAGAAAAATTAACCTTACAGCGAGTGGCAGATCTTTTTCTTACAAAACCCTCAGTTAACAATCGGGATACAGACACAGTCTCAATGTTAGGTCTAGCTTTTTGCCGCAGGAGGCCTTTATGTCTGCGTTACATTCTTAAACTATTTATTAGTTATGCTGGCTTAATGAGTATCACCAGAATTTGCACTCTGTCACTGTTCATTTATTTTCTGCTATTAATGTTTTTTTGCTGAGCTACACGCTACTACTGAGAGAGGGCTGATCCTGACCTTGTCTCCTACAACCACGCTATCAACTTTCTGTGGGACCTCACATCATGCATAATTCTGAGGGGAACATCTGAATTTACTGGGCATCCAGAATTCTTGTCAGCAGTTTCATGGGAGTCAAACCTCTGTTATTAATGCTCCTGGATTTGTCAATGTGCTCTACCAAACAAGTTATTCAGCTTTTATTGGAGAAGGCTATCCACTGTGAAGTGATGACGGCATATGACATGACTTAACTGGCCTCTAAACCAGTGTGTGCATACAATAAATGATATAATTATGCATGCTTCACTAAATGGTACATTTATTAAATATAAATAAATAAAATGTTATTATTATTATTATTATATTTTTAATTCAGCCTCATCCTTTTCATCCATGATCTGTATAAATATTACCCAGGCTTAGTCTTAACATCTGTAAACTCAGCTTTCAGACATTATTAATATCCCTTCTGTTGTGTTTGTGTGTTTGTGGCTTTTTAATGCTGGTTTTGGTATCTTATGACCAATAACAATTTAAGATAAAAGATTTTGTAGAACTGATGTTTTTCCCCATAAAATTTTTCTCTCCAGGAGGTGAAAGCAGTTTCATTGGATTTCACAACAGTGATGTTTTGGGTCACTGATCAGGTGATTTTAATACTGGCTGTTTTTTCCCAAAAGATAAAGATTAACTCAGAAAGATGCTACGGTAAGCACTTAGTAACAAGGATACAAATTCAGTATCTCAGAAAATTAGAATAATGTGAAATGTTTAAATAATGAAGACACATGGTGCCACACTCAACTCAGCTAATTAACTCAAAACACCTGCAACACCTGGTCCCGCAATCTAGTTCTGTAGGCTTCACAGTCATAGGGAAGACTGTTGTCCAAAAGACGACCACTGACACCTCGCACAAGCATGACACAAAAGATCATTGCTAAAGTGACTGCCTGTCCACAGAGCTCTGTGTTCATAAACATTAATACAGAGAAAAAAGGTAAGGAAAAGATGTAGTAGAAAAATGTGTACAAGCAATAGGGTAATCACACCCTGTAGAGGATTGTGAAACAAAACCCATTCAAAAATATGGAGGAGATTAAAAAAGACTGGACTGTTGCTGGAGTCTGTGAACCACTGTACATAGACAGATGCAAGACATGGATTTCAGCTGTCGCATTTCTTGTGTCAAGCCACTTTTGAACAAAATACAGCAGCAGAAGCGTCTAAATACAAAAGGGACTAGACTGCTGCTGAGTGGTCCAATGTTAAGTTATTTGATGAAAGTAAATTTCCTTTGGAATGAAGGTAGATTTCCTTTGGAAATCAAGGTATCAGAGTCAGGAGGAAGAGAGGAGAGGAACAGAATCCATGTCACTTAAAGTCTAGTTTAGTGATGGTTTGTGGAGATACATTATCTGGTGGTGTTGGTCTACTGTGTTTTCTGAGGTCCAACATCAATGCAGCTGTCTACCAGTGAGTTTTAGCACACCTCATGCTTCCTGCTGCTGATCAACTTTTGGGAGATACGGATTTCTTTTTCCAACAGCACCTGCACACAGGGCCAAAGCTACAAGTACCTGGTTTTATGGACCATGGTATCCCTGTTCTTAATTGGCCAGCAAATTCACCTGACCTGAAAATCATAGAAACTCTATAGGGTGTAGTGAAGCGGAAGATGTGACATGGCAGACCTAACAATGCAGTACAGCTAAAGGCACTATTGGCACAACTTTGGTTCTCGTAATACTTGAGCGTTGCCACAGACTGTGTAATGCGTATAGTACTCAAATTTAATTTCTTAACAGAATGAAATAAATAAACTTTTTCATGGTATTTTAATTTTATGACCTGCACATGTGTATATATATATATATCAAAATCAAATAAAAATATCCTCATTCATCAGTTGTATACAGACTGTTGTAAAAATAAAAGAGGATGTCTCACAGTGGTAAACATGGCCTTGTCCCAACTTTTCTGAGATGTGTGTCACAAAATTTCGCTTTAAATGATACATCTAGTTAGTTTAAACATTTGATATGCCATCTATGCTCTATTCTGAATAAAATATGGAATTTTGAAACTTTCAAATCATTGCATTCCATATTATTTACAATTTGTACTTTGATCCAACTTTTTTGGAATCTGGTTTGTATGAAAACTGTTAACTTTAATCCATTATCTACTGCTTAATCCACATGGGGTTGCGGGGCTGCCTGACAAGAACACAAGGACAGGAACAACCCTATACCAGTTGCCAAATGTATATATTTTATCTCATTTAAATGGTTAACATAGGCAACATACTTTGGAAGACAAAACATTTCTATTGTTTTGTCTCATGGTTGAATAAAATAATACTAAATATACTAAAGTACAATTATGTCTCCATCTCCACTCTGCCTATAATTCTATAATAACAGGAACACTGTGTTTCATCTACAGGAACTTAATGAATACAAGCAACCATTATGAGAGAAGTAGAAATTCATTGTTTTACTATAACTATGAAAGCTATGCATATGCAGACACAGAAAATGTGTAAAGGATAATTTTCAACTGCAATGAAATAAATGTATTCCAACACACAGTGAGGGAAATAATTTGTCACTGTTCATTGATCATAAGCAGAAGAAATGCAAAATATTTGGAGTTAAGGAATTTTATAGTCGACCTGAGTAGGTCACTCAGTGCATGTGACTTATTTGTCTAGACGAACACTGACCTCGATACATAAATTAGCAAAGCATAACATTTTTATAAAATGAAACTATTAAACTACAGTCTTTGTAAATAAAAATGTGTACTATGTTTTTAATCAGTGTTAAAGGCTACAATATTCTGCTATTAATACTAATACTAATATTCTTATGATTTCCTATTTCTATTTAATCTTTTTTTATTTGGCACAGTTGCTTATTTTTTATTTAATTTATCAGTTTCATTATATACTGTATTCATTTCTGCAAAAAAGTGGTTTATGTTACCTGATTCTAAATATTACATCATTTATTGGGGCGGCATGGTGGTCCAGTGGATAGTGTTGTGGCCTCACAGCAAGAAGATCCTGGATATGAGTACTGGGTGGGGCGACTCAGGAAATCCTCCCCATTCCAAATACATGCATGATATGTTAATTGGGGTCTCTAGATTGCCCATTAGTGTGTGAATGTGTGCGTGATTATGTGTGGGTGTGTGCGCCTTACGATGCTTGTTGCTGCCCTTGCGCCCAGAGTTGGTGTGAGCACCGGCTTCCCCGTGACCCCAGAACTGAGATTAAGCAAGCATAGAAAATGAATAATATAATATAATATAATATAATATAATATAATTCTGGAAACTGTACTTGCTTGCTGTAGTCGTACAATTTGACTATAAATGAATAAATGAAACATAAACGTGATTGTTGCCAAATGAACATGCTCTTTATTTAAAGTAACATATGTTTGACCTTGGAATGAAGTGCATCAAAAAATGTGACAGCACTAAATTTTAAGAAACAAACAAATACATAGTTTTTCTTTTCAATAAAATGCAGATTTCTGTCAACAACAAATTATAAATATATAAATATTTAACTAAGACTGATTTTACTTTACCGACCCATTTATATATTTATTATTTATACATCTATATAAGGTCATGTCCGAACACATTTCAGCTGTTTAAAGTACAGACTCTGTGCCACATTAAGTGAACCATCTCTGCTTGTGGCTCGAGGTGAAAGGGCAAAAATGTGCTGTGAGAAAGAGAAAATGTTTTTTGGAAACTCACTGAGCATGTAAATCAGCAATGCTATCACATTTGATGATATATATTGATGTCTTATTTTCTTATACTAAACTCAAAACCCCCTAATCACACCTTTTGTCCACTTGTAGAAATTGTGACATCATAGACATGTAATACAGTCGTTTAATTTTTTAATTTCAGGAGACTGTTCGCACAGAGCTAAAAGAGTGTGAGAATAGAATAAAATAGAATAGAATAGAATAGAATCAAATCAAATCAAATCAAATCAAATCAAATCAAATCAAATCGAATAGAATAGAAGCCCAATTCCAAAAATTCCGGGAGACTGTGTAAAATGAATATAGAACAAAGAAGACAATAATTTGCAAATCTCATTAAACCCTTATTCTAAAGAGCACAGAACACATACCGTATCAGAGAAATGTAAGACATTGTACCATTGTAGCCATGGGCTGTTTGCCTGATGCATGGGTTGCTAGTCCACTCTGTCCATACTGCAGTGATGTGAGCCCTTTCTCTACGCGCACACGCTGCAGAGGAAGTGTTGCTCTTTCAGTGCTTGTTGTTCTAAATGAATTATAAACAATGCTTATTGTGCTGCTTTTCTGTGTAGACTGTCAGCACAGGAGGCATGGTCAAAAGTCGCCGTGGCGCCTGAGCAACCGGTGGACGCCGTGACCTCGTTGGCTTCAACGAGGGGGCCGCTTGTCATCCACAAACAGTTGAGCTGAGTGGCAGTGCACCGGAGGCATCGTTGAAACCCGGAGTAACACCGGAGCGGCAGCCTCGCCAAGAGCAAGTTACCAGACTCTATTGAGAACGGCAAGTAAGAACAAAGCCCCATATTTTCTCTCTTCCAAGCTTGAGAGCCGCACAACGGATGATTTTCATTTTGGTTTGTTTGTTAATAGTGTAAACCCACCTTTCTAGTGTCAAGTTGGTATGGGACCATAATCTGAGGCCAAGAAGGATCTTATCTTAACATTTAAATGTACGTAGTTTTAAATCAAAAAGTGATCAAATTCACCATTTTCTCACAGAATCAAATATTAACTTTCTTTGTCTCTCTGAAACATGGCTCTGTGAATTTCCCAGGTTCTGCAACACTATCTGTACCTGAGTACAAAATGTTTAGAAAAGATAGACAGGGTTCAAAAAGGTGGGGGAGTTAAGATTTATGCTAAGGACACCTTCAGTTGTAATGAAATATGTGTGGCACATGAACATGGATGAGAATTGATTGTTTTAAATGTAATGTTGGCACAGCAAATGTATTTTACTCTTGTAATGATTTATAGAGCAACCTCTTCAAATGTAGATTTTTACAATAACTTTTACTAAGAGACCAGAGAGGTGACTAAAATCATTTAACATGTTGACTGGTTGCTCAGATTACAATCTGATCATGATCACCAGAAAATTAAATAATAAGCGATTTAAGCCACTGGCTGCAACAGAAACTAATGGGAACCCAAAACATGAACAGAATAATTTTGTAAAACCCAGTCAAGCAGGTGAACTAAACCAGCCATTAGATAGCACAAGCCAATGTATTTCTAGTGCCGGTCCCATGGCAGGGGTAAATGGTAAGGGTTGTGACAGGAAGGGCATACAGCATAAAACATTTGCCAAAAATTAAATTGCCTGTTATTGAATGTTCTTTCATACCGGATCAGTACTGGTGGCAAACAGGGTACTAGCGAAAATTGGGTTACTGTTTGCCGAAGACGACAAGTAGGAAAGCGTGTGAAGAGACAGAGAGAGAACAGGATAGTCAAGAGTGTAGGACTAAAGGTAGCAATCCTGAATGTAGGGTAGATGACAGGGAAAGGAAGGGAACTGGCTGACATGATGGAGAGAAGAAAGGTGATTTTTTTTGTGCATGCAGGAGGGAACATGGGACGGTAGCAAGGCTCGAAGCATTGGTGCAGGTTTTAAACTGTTCTATCATGGTGTGGATAGGAAGAAAAATGCAGTTGGGGTGGTCCTGAAGGAGGACTATGTAAAGAGTGTTGTTGAGATAAAAAGGATGTCAGATAGGGTGATGAGTTTGAAGTTATAAATTCAGGGTGTAATTGTGAATGTTGTCAGTGGCTATGCAACACAAGTTGGCTGTGAGTTGGAGGAAAAAGAGAGATTCTAGAGGAAGCTGGATGAAGTAGTAGAGAGTGGTGATTGGTACAGATTTCAATGGGCATGTTGGTGAAAGAAACAAATGACACGAGGAGGTCACGTCTCTGCTCTGCACACACTGCAAGGTACTAATTGACTGAGTCTCATGCAGGCACTCTGACCAGCCTCACCTGGAGCTAATTAGGACAGCTGCAATCAGCTTTCCTAGTAAGATATCTAAACAGATCTTAGAGGTTATTTTATGTATATGTACATATTTACTATTCTATAATAGACTTGTATAAAATAGCGTTTTGTATGAAAGGAAGTTTTTAGAGTACACATTGCGGGTTATAAGTCAACAGTTCAATGTCATTAGTGACCTCTTCTTTTATGTTGGTTAACATATGATCTACAGTATACTGGGTAGGTTTTGATTGGCTTGTTGGATTTCAAGACATTACATTAAAATAAATGATGTATGCAAATCATGAATAAGTAAGTTACTTTCCCATGTTGGTGCTTTAGTGATACAAATTATAACAAAATATAATGGTGATTTTATTGATCTCCATGAGGAAATTCTATTGTATCATTTAACCATTTGACATACACTGAGCAGAGTCCAGCCTCTCTAGCCTCTCTATGTTTCTTGCTGGTAAATCTTTGTACTAATCTTTGCCCACGGGCTCAAACGTATTCGAGTAGTCTTGAAGCTGTAAATCCAATCAAAGATAAGTTCAAAATGGGGCTAAAGCAACAATTGTTAGGTTTTGTGTCAATAAAAATATTTTGCACCAATAATTATGATAAGTGGCACTTGATTGTTTGTGAACCCTGCAGAATCTATATTTATGCATAAATTTTTTTTTTTTTCAGTTATATCTTTAAGTCTTAAAAACAAATAAAAATAACCAAATCAAATAAATAAAAAGATTAAATATAATGTATATACCCAAAGTATCCCTTTAGAACCCTGCATTAAAAAAGACCTGTTCCAGCTCTGTCAGAGATACTAGAATTGCTCAGTGTTAGCCTTTAACATTAAGAGTTCAGTTGATTAGGAGAGTAATAATTTCCAGAGTCCAATAATGTTCTTGAACTACCTCGATTTGGAATCATAAAATAATTTTGTAACCATTCCCAGTCTGATGAGCATCAACATCTACTGGTGAGGTCCACAGGCAGCTGCTTTATTTAAATTATGATGCACTTCCGGTCATGTATTGTAAAGGTTTGCCTGTGCTAGAGCTTTTTTCTTTAATAAAACATCGCACACATTCCTAAAGTTGCTGTTGCCATTCACATATATGTAATATTTTCTTCAATAAGAAAAGCTGAGAGTCTTATTTGTTTGATTTGGTTCACTTGATCTATTTTAGGACATGTGTGACATTTTAGGGAATATGTATGCAGAAACATAGAAAAGTTAAAATGGTAAGCAAATGTATAAATACCTCTGTAAACTCTGAAATGAACTCTTTCTGTCCACTCACAATCCAGCATTCTAATATATATAATTTGGAATAATTGATGAAAAAAAGACCACGCATGGTCTTCATGCTGCTCAGAAAGAGAGAAAACAACACTTGAAGGTATTTATGTCAATACAATAAGCTTTAAAAGTTTGAGAGGTGTCATTTTTAGGACAGTAAAGGAGAAGGTATGTGGAAACTGTAGAAAAATTGACCAGCTTTCCCTATTTTTCATTCTTGGTGTTGGCAAGCCTTTTTTTAACCCTCCCATCCTTGTTTATGCTCTGTGAGACAGTCATGTGTTATATAACTTTCCTATTTGGGGAGTTTTTGAATGTTTGCAGGGGGTATAATGAACAGGCGGTGCTTTCATGAGTTCTCAGAAACTCCCTGTGGAGATGAACTATTTGCAGTAACTGTAGGCACCATATGCATTGTGCTCTGTCATGTAGCCTGGGGTCTGGCGGGGTTTCTCATGGAGGTTGCCGGATTTGGAAAAAGATTTAATGACACAAATTCCATAATGGAGGTTAAGAGAGTAGGGCTGTCCTGGCAAGAAATGTGTGTGTGGGCAACAGGAACTCAGTGGCTAAAATGTTGGACTACTCACCTGAAGGAGTAAAAATAATATTAATTAATAAA
>JAOUQT010022120.1:0-11750 GCA_025769995.1 Xyliphius kryptos
AGATACCAGGAGACGGGCCAGTACACCAGGAGACATGGAGAGAACATCCGCCACCTCATCAGGAGCATGTCCAGGTGCTGTAGGGAGGTCATGCAGACACATGGAGGACACACACACTACTGAGCCTCATTTGAACTTGGATCTGCCTGCTAAATACTAAATAAAGATTTCCAACTGAAATATTTTATTGATTGAGATTTAGGATGTGTTATTTTGTGTTCTCTTTATTTTTTTGAGCAGTGCAATTTACATACAAAAGAAATGTATGAAGGTTTAACTGGGGAGAAAGTCTTGTAACATATTTGTGGTGGCCACCGATTACGAACCTGGTCGCAGTTATGCCAATTCATGCCAAATCTGTGCAATATAAGGGACCGTGGATCCGATCCGATCCATTGCACTTTTCGTAGAACGAGAAAAGCCCAGAGAACAAGGTCAGTGGAGTTGTATAATCTGTGCTGAGTGTGATCAGTGATGATTTGTATTGTAGAACATTCTAGGACCCTTTTGAATCCTGTTCAGCTTCGTCTTCTGAAAGTGTAAATTCACTTCTACGTAAGATGTAATTGTAATGTTGCATTACCGTGCATTGTGTCGTAATGAGCACTCGTTACCAAACATGCCATGATGTAGCCGTCCACACTGATTAGACGCTTGAGAAGAATCTGTATCTATTTCTCTTTATTACAAGTTTGAAGTAAAGGAACTTCGATAGCTGGGTTTCTGGCTAAAACTGTTTCTCACCAGTGAAGAGATGTTTGTATTTCTTTGGAGAATAAAATAAAGTTCTTAAAGGCAGAATTTCTCCTTTATTAAATATAGATATTTAGATACAGTAACAAACAATTGACCCCCCCCCCCCTCTTGCTGCATTGTCTATTTTCTCCACTTACCATATTGATGGACTTTTTTTTTTGTTCGTTCTCTGTTCTCTATTGGTCACCACATCACATAACAGGTCTAATTTTGGAGGTAGACTGGTTATTGTCAGTTCTGCAGTGACTCTGATGCGCTGAGGGGGTTTTAGTGCAGCTGTGCGAGTGCTGGGATAGGAATAATGCACCAACCAAATAATACCTACTCTGTGGTGGTACTACTGTATAGGGGTCCTGACCATTAGAACAAAGTAAATGGGACGTACACAAACAGGACTACAAACTGTAATAATAGAACTACAAAGCCCATCTTTACAGTAAGTGAAACTAATGACCTGGACAATAAATGCAGCAAAATTGAGGTGTGTTTAAACTTTTGATTGGTCCTGTATATATCTGGGGTTTGTATGCCCTCCCGGAGTTTGGGTGGAATAGCAATGAGTATGAATGAATTCATATGTCTGCCCTGCAGTGGACTGGGGGCCTGTCTTGGGGATTTCCAGACCTTTTGCTCAATGAGAACACTACAGTGACTGCTCATCTGCTGGACTGTCCACCATGACGTGACTTTCGGGTATTTCCTAAAAAATGAGTCTATATTTTGGTCTTTTGTCTGTGTGATTTTGGCTTTTTTCTCTGTGCTATACATCTTCGAGCAACTTACGTCCTCCGTGGAAAGCTGGCCGTCATGCAGGAAGCCGGGAAGAGAGCCGACACAGCGTGCAACGACACTCATAGCCCACCGTGCTACTGAAAAATTTGGGTGGGATAGCAATGAGTATCATAATGAATTCATATGTCTGCCCTGTAGTGGACTGGGGGCTGTCCTGGGGATTTCCTTACCTTTTACTCAATGAGAACACTACATTGACCCTATGGTTTAAAAAATAAAGGAACCAGAACCTTATATGTGCCTCTCATAAACTAGAAGACACCTCAATACACACGATCCACATTTTGCCGTCTGCGTTTTGATGGGCTGGTTACCTGTACAGGTGATTCCTCAACCTTTTGTCCAATAAACACTCGTATATACTTGAAAACCACATCTCAATATATTTTTAAGTCTAAATATTTAATTTAGTTTGTTTTTTAACGTTTAAAATGTGTTTATACAGTAATTTGGTCTTTAGTATTTTAGTTAAGCAGGGATCCATCAGCAGGGTCAGCATTCCCAGCGCCTGGAGGCCCACATGGCTCTCACTGTGTAGCGGCAAAGCTGCTCCGCTGCTGCACAGTCCACCATGACGTGACTTTCGGGTATTTCTTAACAATGCGTCTATTTTTTCGTCTTTTATTTGTCTGTGTTATTTTGGCGTTTTTCTCGGTGCTATACGTCTTCGAGCAACTTGCGTCCTCTCTGGAAAGCGGGCCGTCATGGAGGGAGCCGGGCCTGAAGAGGAAGAGAGCCGACACAGCGCGCACCAAACGCGGCGACGCTCACAGCCAACCCCGCTACAGATACAACCCCCCCAGGTAGCGTTAGCTTTCCATAGCTAACTAACACCAAACTATTAAAAACCGTCTAAATACTCGTTTTCATATATAATACGCAATGTTAAGCAATGCTAGACTTTTAAACTTATTTTATAAACATTCAATGCAAATTAAACCGTTAAATAAAGTCACTTCTTCGGCTCAAGTTGGCTAACCGAGTTAGCATTAATGCTACGTTAGTGGTTATTATATCTCACTAAGTGACAATTTTAATAGTTTATAGTTGTAAATAGTGTACGTTTAATTCTGTTTTGCAGGTTCGGAATTCGGAAATTGTCTAAAAATGAACATTCTCGACCGTTTGCACGATATTTAAGTAATATGGGGTCAAAAGTATGTGAACTTCTGCGTTACACATGGATGAACGAGTTAGATGAGGTTCCAAGATTGGGTTCGAACTTAGTTTGTTAGCAGCAAAAATATGTGGCCAATATAAAAACAGCATTTATAAATGTGTACACTGATAAAAGGTCATTTGCGTTGCATTTAAAGTGATAAAGTGAGCTATTTTGACAACTGTGTTGACACTTTTGCTGAACTAAACATTTGGTCATTTAGCGGACGCTTTTATCCAAAGCAACTTACAAGTATCCCTGTTAACATTTGGGGTCAGAACACGGGCACATACAGAATCCCTGGAGCAGTAAGGGTTAAGGGTCTTGCTCAAGGACCCACATTGGTTACGTCAGTGGTCCTGGGATTTGAACCCTCAACCTTTGGATTGCTGGCCAAACACCCAAACCACTGAGCTACCACACCCTATTATTCGGTCATTTAACAGACGACTTGCTGAAGGCCCCACATTGGTAAATTCAATGGACCTGGGATTTGAACCCACAACCCTTAGATTGCCAGCCCATTAGGCCATTTGTCATAAAGTGCCCTTGGAATTGAAAGGGTGGGGCTAATTTGCACTGCACCCCTGCAAATTGCAAAGCTTAAAATCTCTTAAACATTTGTATACTGCACTCTTTATTGGAATTCCAATCAAGACTCTTCAAAAACTTTAGTACATTCAGAACAGTGCTGCTCGGATCCTGAGGGTGTGGAAACATAAACACATCACCCCTACGCTTTATACTCTCCATTGGCTTCCCATCTCTGTCAGGATTAAATACAAGGTCTCCCTAATCCCCTATCAGCGTATGTATGGAGATGCACCTTCCTACCTGAAAGACCTTCTCACTCCACAAACCTCAATAAGATCTCTCTGTTCTAGAAATTCAAACCGCCTTTCTGTTCCCAGGACTCAGCTCAGCACCATGGAAGATTGGGCTTTCTGCTCTGCCGCACCTCATTTGTGGAATGCCTGACCATCTGAGGGCACCACAGACAATTGAGAGTTTTAAAACAGGACTGGTGGTTATTAGTTTTGTAGCCCTTTGAGATTTGGTTCAAAGTGTTGGGCTCGCAATCCAAGGGTTGTGGGTTCAAATCCCAGGTCTGCTGAAGTTACCGTTCTGGGTCCTTGAGCAAGACCCTTAACCCACATTGCTCCATGGATTCTGTGTTCTGACCCCAATCAAGTTGGGATACTTGTAAGTGGCTTTGGATAAAAGCGTCTGCTAAATGACCAAATGTAAAAGGACGGAGGATTTTCCATGTTGTGTTGTCCCCATCAGATGAAGTCTTGATTTTATCGTGTGTTTTCATATTCATTAAATCAGCCTTCTACTCTAAAGCATAACACATTAGTCAATGCCATGTCTCGATATGAATAATGATGACATCCTTCTATGAGATCATCACCGATTGATGATGGAACAGTTGCTGAATTGTTTTCAAAGCACACAACACATTTAGTATCATAATGACCGTATTTGTTCCGTCATCATTTCCATATTCGCACCACAATTTGCATTCTTGTGTCAAAGATAAGAAACGAGTGCGTTTATTCACTGCAACACAATGAACCTGGCGTCACCTTAATGTGCTGAACCCATAGCAGAGCTGTTCCTAAAACAAAGGAGTGTTTCATGTAGAGCCTTCTTTTCTTGTTCTGTCAGGTGTAAGTCAATGTCGGTCACGCACTGGAATCCCTATTGGAGACTGCCCTCTGATGTATGTGGAAAGAACTGCTTTATGGAGTCGGCTTTTAGGTATGATGAGTTGAATTGGAGTATAGATTGTGGTCATGGACGTTAGGATGCCAAGTGGCTGGCATCGGTCTGATACTGTTTGTAACATTTGTTTCTAGACATAAATGGACATAAATGTCCTCTCGTTGCTCTGCAGTGATTAGAATTAGACTTCAGTAACTAAAAAAGTATTGAGGCACACCTCCTAAATCTTTGGTATAGTATTCAGTCAGCCAAGGAGGGTATTTTCTTGTTCAGTGTTCTGTGCACAAAGCAAGATTTAATACAGTATGTAGACAAACGGGGCGGCACGGTGACTTAGTGTTTAGCACATTCGCCTCTCAGCGCTGGGGATTCCAGGTTCGAATCCCAATCTGGGTGGAGTTTCCATGTTTTCCCCGTGTCTGCGTGGGTTTCCTCCGGGTTTTCCAGTTTCCTCCCACATGAAGGTAAATTGAATGCTCTAAATTGCCCTGTATCGTGTGTGTGTGTGTGTGTGTGTGTGTGTGTGTGTGTGTGTGACTGTGCAAGGGAGTGTGTACCCAGCGATAAATTGGCGCCCTGTCCTGGGTGTATCTGCCCAGCGCCTGAGACGTTCTCCCCTGGATGGGCATGGGGAACCCCCCACAACCCTCATAATGGAATAAGCGGAAGATAATGAATGAATGTAGACAAAAGTATTAAAACGCACCTTCTTATTCTTTGGTGTATTATTTGCTCCCAATGGCACAGGTGAATAAAATCAGGCCCCCAGCCATGGCAGTTTTGGGAGCGTGTTGTATTGCTCTGTGCACAACGTAGAGTCCGTATAGACTTGTCTGGGTGAGTTTGGTGTGGAAGAACTTGGCTGGTCCACGAAAAACCCTGACCTCAAGCCTTTGTACAGCTATGGAACGAACAAGAAATAGGATCCTCACATAGCACATCAGTGTCAGACCTCATAATCGCTCTAAATAAATTAAGAAGTTGAAGAACATTTCCACAGACACTCCAAAATCTTAAAGAAATCATCCCTTAAATAATAAAAGCTCTCGTCACGGGTGGGTTGGTAAGGAATGTTCTAAATGCTCCTGTAGTCTTTAATTTCACCGTCTTCACATGGTTTTCACTACATGACTGTGGTCTGATACTTTTTAGGTATGCCGTGGACAGAACGTCAGGGACCAGTGAGAAGGACAGACGGGAGCCCGTCCGGTTGGCCGTGGTGGCATGTGGACACAGACTGGAGGAGACCCTCACCATGCTCAAGTCTGCAGTTCTGTTCAGCCACAGAATTCTGCACTTCCACATCTTTGCCGAGGACGAACTTCATACTGGGTTCCGAGATGCTGTGAGTTTTACTAATGAGCCTTCTCTCGCTCACTCTGTCTCGCTCTCTCTCTCTCTCTCTCTCTCTCTCTCTCTCTCTTCCAGAAATGGACATGATGGAAATTTTTTTTAAAAACATTTCCTCTCATGCTTTCCTTTGGAAGTTCAAATTTTTTTTTTTACCAATATCAGTGTTGTCTTTTCCCAGCTCGAGTCATGGCCATCAAGATTCCGTTCCAAGTTTAACTACACCACCTACCCCATCATCTTCCCAAGTGACAACGCCAAGGAGTGGAAGCGACTGTTTAAACCCTGTGCCTCCCAGAGACTCTTTCTGCCTGTAAGTGCGCTTTTAAACCGCCTTGTAATCAGTGCATTCCAGTAAAACGAATCAGATTCCTTTGTGAAAGGGCGTATTATTTACGGCATGTTGCAAGACAAATCAGCAGAACTAAATACCGACATACAGTCTCAGAAGTTGACACCTTGTGCTAAAGATAAGTATCGTTCTAAACTTTGGAAGTTAATTATCTCTCTTCTGGTATGTGCACAAGAGAACATTGTTTATATGAAAAAAAAAAAAATCTGGTGGTGCATTGATATACAAATGTAAAGTGGTCCGAGGTGTGCGTTATTGTGAATAATGTCACGGCTGGACAAATGGCTCAGCCAATAAGATTTTACGAGTGGAAATCATTTTTTTTTTGGACTTCTTATATCATAGGCTTTTGTGTTCCTGGGGAGAATGTTTAGTTCATTGGGCAGATAACCCTGGGATGGGTTGCCATTCTATCACTGACACATACACACAGGCTATATAGGGCAATTTAAAGTAGCCACTTTATCTTGAATCCATGTTTTTGGACTGTGGAAGGAAACCCACACGGATACAGGGAGAACATAACTCCACCCAGTATGGGATTCGAACCTGGATTCACGGTGCTGAGAGGCGAACATACTAACCACCAACCCACCGTGTCTGCGCTTTTATATTTTATATTTTTATAAAAGAACATAAAATGTGTGTATTTTAAATATATATACAAATCTATATGAACACATACCTACAACATTGTATTCCCTGACGCCCCTTAACTTATTAGTTCCACAAGCTCACCCTCATCTTGTCAGGAACTAAACTAAATAAATAATTATCCATTCATAATCTTCTGCTTATTCCTCTACTAGGGTCGCGGTGGGGTTCCCCATGCCCATCCAGGGGAGAACATCTCGGGTGCTGTGCAGATACACCCAGGACAGGGCGCAAATCCATCACTGGGCACACACTCACACACACACACACACACACACACACAGCCACACACAGCCACACACTATATGGGGCAATTAGAGCATTCAATTTACCTGGAATCCATATTTTTGGACAAAAACATGTTCTTGGATAAAATTAAGCATTTGACCCCATGTCACATAAAGGTTTAAGGACCCATTTGGGGAAAACCGTTGTCTTTCAAGCTTAAAAGTTGTAAAGTTTTATTTAGTATACACAAACTAAAATAGAAACACACACTTGTAGCTCATTTTGCTACCACAGCATGTAGGTTAACCGTCCTCCAACACACCGTTTTGTGTTACTGCTGTGGGTTTGTTTCATGTTGTACAATCAGCTCAGTCTTTCCTCAGAACCGTTTTGTTGTGTGAACCCTGAAACTGGGGCTTGGTGGTGAACCGCACCTGATTTCCTCTACAATGATGGAGTAGTTTCATTATCAGTTCCCTTAATTGTGTATATTTCTCTCTGAAGTCTCCGTTTACCTCTTCAGTGTCGTTCTCTTTCAGTTAATCCTGAGTGAGGTGGACTCTGTGCTCTATGTGGACACCGACATCCTGTTCCTGCAGCCGGTCGAAGAGATCTGGAACTTCCTCTCACAGTTCAACAGCAGTCACATAGCAGCCATGGCCCCTGAACACGAGGAGCCCCGGATCGCCTGGTACAACCGCTTCGCCCGGCATCCGTACTACGGCAGGACCGGCGTCAACTCGGGAGTCATGCTGATGAATATGACGCGAATACGTGCCAAGCACTTCAGGGTGAGCGATCTCGTTTCTTAGAAGTGTTTGTAGGTAACAGGAAAGAGATATTCATGCGCAAAACATGCAACAAGCATCTTCTGTATCTGAACATGTAGATCATGCGTGTCGACCAGCAGAGGTCACTGGTAATCCACAAGTCGGACTGATTTCCTCACAGTGGACGGTGTTTCATCATGTTTTTCCCTCCTCGCAGGGATGGAAGCAATGCTTAAACCACAGAGTCATATCAGTGTCAACCCAGCCAGAAGCTCATGGAATATAAATGAATCCAACTCAAAATTGTGTGTTTGTACTTTATGATGACTTGCATGCTGATTTAGTGCAGGCGCTCGTCACCCGAATGTTAATTCCAGCCTCTCTCTCTGGAGAAAATTCCACTTCATCAGCTACGAACCTCTCAGTATTGAGTGACATTGCTTCTTTGACTTAGTCACTGTTTGCAAAGTGTGGAATTTTGTATGTTTTCCATGTGTTTGCATAGATTTTGATTCCACAAATTCATTCAATCATTCATTCATTATCTTCCGTTTAATCCTCTTTGAGCATCGCGGTGGGTTCACCATACCCATCCATAGGACAACGTTTCGGGCACTGGGCGCCAGTCCAGTCTATGGCTGTATTCCACAAATTGTATATATTAAATCTTCTCTAGGTTGAAATGTCAATGGGTTTGCCCTTGGACGGACTACTGACTTCCCCAGTATGTTTTACTGACTTGGATAGGCCTCAGTGAGCCTAATTTAAACAATTTCTAGCCCTTTGTTGTTGTAAATACTCTATATTCACCAATAGAGTACAGCTGTTGGAGCTTCCACGCCTGTCTGTGTGAACTGTACAGTAGAAATGAAAAGTTTGGGAGTGGTAGCTCAGTGGTTAGGGTTCAATCAGAAGGTTGGGGGTTCAAATCCCAGCTTCAATGAAGTTACCAATGTGGGTCCTTGAGCAAGACCCTTAACCCTCATTGCTTCAGAGTTCTGTATCAACTCTGTGTTCTGACCCCAACCAAGTTGGAATACCTGTAAGTCGCTTTGGATAAAAACGTCTGCTAAAATAACTAAATGTAAAAAAAAAAAAAATTTGTAGGTTTGGATACGCCCATTTTTTGTTCCACTTACTATAAAGATGGACTTTGTAGTTCTGCAATTACAGACTGTAGTCCATCTGTTTGTGCACTACAGTATATACTGTGTACGTCCCCTTTACTCTGTTCTAGGACCCCAAAAGTACCGCCATAAAGCATTATTTGGTGCATGATTCCTATCCCAGCAGTGTCACTAAAGTGTTTAAATGAAACTACAGCAGCACTGCTGCACTAAAACCCCCTCACCGCATCAGTGTCACTGCAGAGCTGACACTAAACAATCCACCACCCAAATGATACCTGTTCTGTGATGCTCCTGACCAACAGAGACCAGAGAACCAACAGGGGACGAACAAAAACAAGAAAACCGATGGACTACAGTCTATAGTTGTAAAACTACAAAGTCCAGCTACATGATAAGTACAGAAAAAAAAAAACACAATGGGTGTGTCCAAACTTTTGACTGGTGTATATATACACTGTACGGTACAGAAGCTTTGTGGTTGCTCAAATTATCTGGGCGGCAGGCACAGAACTGAGGATTTAGGTTCGAATCACAATCTGGGTGTGGTTTCTACATGGGTTTCCTCCGGGTTCTCGGGTTTCCTCCCACAGTTCAAAAACTTGGATTTAAGGTAAATTAGGAAAATATACAGTTTTCTGAATTTGAAATCTCCTTCATTTATACACTGGCTATCCGAGATACTCAATTTTGTGTCAATGGGGCATTCATGTAGTCGTGGCCAGGGTGCACAAAACTCTTTTAACCAAACCTGTCGCGGGGGACTTCCCCATGCCCATCCAGGGGAGAACGTCTCAGGAGATGGGCAGATACAGCCAGAACAGGGCACCAACCCATCGCTGGGTACACGCTCACACAGCCACACACACATACACACTATACAGGGCAATTTAGAGCAGTCAATTTACCTTCATGTTTTTGGACTGTCGGAGGAAACTCATGCGGACACGGGGAGAACATGAAAACTCCACCCAGATTGGGATACGAACCGGGAATCCCCAGCGCGAACATGCTAACCACTAGGCGACTACAACATTTTGTCAAAACAGTTGATTGACAATTATCATGTTTTCCTTTTGTCCATGTGGGTGTTTGTCATCAACAAATGCATTCAAGGTAAATTGACTACTTTAATTTGCCCCATATAGTGTGTGTGATTGAGTGAGTGTGTGCCTAGCAATAGATAGGCGCCCTGTCCTGCGTGTATCTGTCCAGCACCCAAAATGTCCTCCCCAGGACCCTAACAAAGAATTATGCGGAAAATTTCACGAAAATGATACCGGTTCTGTGACGGTGCTGACCAATAGAGAACAGAGAACTCACAGGGGACAAACAACAACAAGAAACCAGATGGACTACTGTCTGTAATTGTAAAACTACAAAGTCCATCTATATGGTAAGTGGAGGACATGGACAAAGAGGCAAGAAGAGAGACTTTCGACCGGTACTGTATCTTGCAGAAATGAACATTTTGATCAAAGTGCTTCATGAGTGCAGAATTTCTGGCCCTCGCCGTATGACCAATTAATAAATTAGCATTAAGACAGACTTTCAGGCAGAACCAATGGATGACTTCCAGGCATAAATCCGTGTTCAGACGGGTTTATATTCCCCTGAAGTGTGTGAATGTATTGGCGTCCTCGTGAGGCAGCTTCCTTTGTTGGCCCCCATATGCTGGTACACTCCTTCACTCTTTTATCTCTCCACAGGATGACTTTTAAAAGATGAAGAGCTCTTGAAGGTGAATGGGCAGCCAAAACACTGACATACTTAAGTGCGCCGGCTCTAACGAAGCCCTCAATGCAGCGCATTGTGAGCGCATAAGCGGTGGGCATTGCTTTCCATTGGTTTCCCACCAGCGCAGAAGATCCCTCCAAAGCCCGCTTCTGCCCTTCATGTATATAAACACCTCTATTGTTACGCAAATCCCATTTATTGGTCTAATACTTAGCATGGAAGGACATCATCACGCCCAGCTTGGCATTGTTTTAGTTCCGAGGTCGAAGCAGATCTACCGCCGACGTTCCGTGCGATAAAAGCAGGTCCTTAGAGAAGACGCCAGACGAGTTCTGCTCTAAAAAGCAGATCAAAGCAGAGCATGCAGCGGGAATCTAATTTTAAGTGACATTTCCCGTCTTGAAAGATTGCTCTGTGGCCGGGAGGCGGCTTGCTGCTTCTTTTTAGGAGGACTGAATGGACGGTTGCCCCGGGACACCGTTGCTGAGGGAGCAGGCATGCTGATGACAAACTAACTGGTTGTTGAGAAGACACGGACAGAGGTGAGACGAGGGGCAGGAAAAAGGGTCCGATTGAGTCACCCAGTGTCTCCACCAGGACCTGAGGCGGGTGATGCTACCTCACAGCAAGAACGTTCCAGGTTCAAGTCTTTTCACTTGAGACATGTATGTCGTCCAAATTATTATGCCGAGGTCGCCACAGCGATGAACTTTCATATCTCACTTGGCAAAGTGTTTTACGCCGGATGCCCTTCCTGACACAACCCTCACCCCTACCGGGCTTGGGGGGGGGGGGGGTTCCCATGCCCACCCAAAGGGCAAACATTGTGGACGCTGGGCAGATACACCCAGGACAGGACGCCAATTTATCACTGGACATTCATTCATTATCTTCCATTTATTCCTTTATGAGGGTCGCGGGGGGGTTCCCCATGCCCATCCAACGTCTCGGGCGCTGGGCAGATACACCCAGGAGAGGGCGCCAATCCATCGCAGGGTACACAGTCACTCACTCACTCATACACACACTATACAGGGCAATTTAGAGCACTCAATTTACCTTCATGTTTTTGGGATGTGGGAGGAAACCCATGCAGA
>JAOUQT010022131.1:0-11750 GCA_025769995.1 Xyliphius kryptos
GTTGGGTTGGTTTCGGCCCACATACAGCTGACCAGACAACAGCACCGCCACCAATAAATAAAATAAATCACAAAGTTAACACTTTATTTTTAACGTCTTATTTATACGACACGAAAAAAAGTAATGTTTAAAACACAGAGCTTCATTTAAATCTTAATGTTTAGTGTCGTTCAGATTCAAGTCATTTATTTACATTAATGCTTTTTTTTTTAAACCTGAACCCCAAACAGTAAGCTGAAGTGACCGTGGCAACAAGAAACTACGTTATGATGTTATTTTAATAAAGAAACCTTGTGAGGACCGAGGCTCAGTGAGGGACTTTTCCTCCTTGACAAATTATTAAAAAAACTAAATATAAATACAGTATGTTAATGTGGGTAAACAACAAGTTATGGAATTAACAATAATGACTTATACAAACAGAACCAATAAATAAAGTTAGAGATTGACGACGCGTCGCCGGGGCGACGGAGTCCTGGAGGCTCTCACAATGCAGCTGTCAAATCCAATTAAATCTGGTGAAACCGATCAGAGGATGGTTTACATCAATAAATACTATCAATTTTAAAAGATGTGGGGGGTATTAAGTGTTATTAAGTGTTGGTTAAGTGTTAGCATTAGCGGCTAGTGACTAACACTGCAGCTTGTAACACGATGTGGGGGGGGGGGGGGAAAGAGCGGAATTAAATCAATTCTGTAACGAGGGTAAAAAAAAAAAAAAAAAACAAGAAATTATACGATTAAAATGTGTATACAGTTAACTACACATCACTAAGTTTAGCTCCCTCGGCCCCGGAGTACAAAATCTCAGCTGTGCACGCCGAAACTATAGAACGTTAAATGTTTGTGCAAACCAATTAAACATGGTGTCCACATACTTTTAATGCAAGAACAGAAGACAGAGAGGTGTGACCTGAAGCAGAGGAAATTTTTCACCGCTGATGGATTTAATTAGCAAAAACAGCACTTAGCATTGCTAATTAGCGCTTGCTCTGGAGAGGAGAGGTGACAGAAGCTCAGACGCTGAAACTGGACAATTAGGATGCACAGAATGTTCTAATTAACAGAACAACGTGCAAAATATGAGAAGCACGGCATGCTTTTATTAAAGCCCTGGATTCACCTCTGACCTCCTTACTGGAGACATCAAAGGACCACGTTGTTGTTATTATTATTATTATTATTATTCATTGTTTTGGGTAAAGCGTGTTGGGTGTTGAGCGTAAGTCCCATGGGGGGGCGGTAGCTGCACATTCCTCTATATTAAAAATCTGGCGCGCTAGTGCAGCAAAATGCATTTACAGTTTTAACTTCTACTTAAAACTTTTCTCAGACTACACACGTTATTTCCAGACCCCCAGCCACAATTTGGACCCATAAGCAGCTACGGCGGCAATGTGTTTCCTCGATCGATAACTCAAAAGATTTAGCAGAGCGTGCTCTTCGAAAATAATTGGACTTACAAATTAATCCACACGTCAAAATATAACACTCAAAAACAAACATTCAGCAAGTTTGGTGCTCTTATGTCTATAGGGGGAGCTATTACGGCTTTATGTCTAATCAGGCTGCCTTATGCAAATTAATCCATACCTCATAATTCTAATTAATTTATAGTCTCCATTGAGACAGTAATTGCTAAACATTCCGGAACATCCAAAAATTCTATTTGAAAGCAGACTGCAATGCACACGCCCCCAAAAAAAGATTGACGCCATGGGACGGGAGCAGAACCTTCGGCGAAGTCCATCGGCTGAACACCGTCTGTAATAAAGCTCATTCCTATCCCAGCCGTTGTGCGAGTCGTGTTTTGTGCGAGTCATGCTTTCTACATCCCACAGTTTGTTTTAAAGTTGCTCAGCGTTGTCCACTTTTTTGATAAAGTGTGATTTTTGGGTCATTTGTGCAGGGGGGGGGGGGGGCGCCACTGTACACTGAATTACTGCAGCCCAAAACCACACCCCTTTTTGTCAACCCCAGGGCGTGGCTTAATTAAAGTCTTTTAAACCGTTTTCCTTGAGTTTGGAGAGAAAATTTGTAACCATCAAAACTTAACGTATGCTGTATTTATAGATTATATAATTTAATATTAGCGTCTGCTCGGCCTTTAAAGGTAAATCTTCTGAATAATGAAATAAAACTATAGAATGTTAAATGTTTGTGCAAACCAAATCAATTTAATGACATCATCGCATCCAGATTTACCGCCACAGTTTTTACGTTTCGGGACATTTCTGCTCGCAATGTAATGATAAACATCACCATGACAACCAATCCAACAGAATGATAAAAAATGTTGAGGACAGCGCAGAAGCGAGGTGGAACGGTGTAAACGTCAGGAACAGTAATCATGAAAAATAGAAACAGAAGTGATCAGGCGCCGCGGCGGCGTGGAGGAAGTGCCGCGAGGATGATGGATGGTGCTTATTACGATAGAAACTGGTTATTAAAGATGTGTTCCTTATTGGAGAAGACGATGGGGAAGCTGTGGGCGAGAGAGGAAGAGAGTGAGGACGGTATTGTGACATCATTAGGCCGTGCTGCACGAGATCAAACGTGAGAGAATATAAGAGTTATAGTTCAGGATAAAGAAATCCAGCACCATGCATTACCACTAAAGATATATATCATATATAATCCTTCTCCGTTCTCATTGTAATTTCATTCATCGTTGAGAAAAAAATCCCAAACTCAAAAACGCTTCACTCAAAAATTCTACAACCTCACACAAACATCAGTCCCCGAGGAGACCGATCAAATTTACTGCACATATGTCTATAGGGGGTGCTATAACACCTACAAGTATAACTGGATATTTTCATTTAGTCAGTATATGCAAATTGGTCCTTATGTTGAATTAATTCATAGTCTCCATGGAGACGGTTCACACATTACGGAACACCTGAAATTTTTCTTTAAATGCCGCGCCCCCCCCCCCCCACACACACACACACACACACACACACACTTCTATATGCACATTGGTCCTTAAGTTCACTTCATTCTAATTAATTCAGTCTCCATGGAGACGGTTCATGCATTCCAGAACACCTAAAAATTCTTTCAAAGCAGACAGCCCCCCCACCACCCCCACCCCACACACACACCAAAAAAGCTTGACTTTTCCATCCAGTCAGGGCTCTATATGCAAATCACTGCACACATCATAATTCTAATAATTCATCATTTATTGAAAAATCGAAAACACTTCACTTAAAAAAGTCACACAGTTTACTTTCCTTTGTTCAGAACCATCTGGAGGCAGCTTGAACCCCAGGCTACTTTTTTTTTTCTTTTTTAACATTTAAACGTTTTTAACATTTTTTGCCAATAATGGCAGCTTGGCAAAATTAAAGACTGATGTGAGAACAATGAAACGTTCTGAATCAGATTAATGAGGACGAAGCCTCCTGAGAAACTGCACGGAGGATAATCAGGTAAAATTCTGACACTGAACGGAACGAGAGAGAGAGAGCAGGAGAGAGAGAGAGCGAGTGGGAGGTGATGAAGTGAAGACAGGGAGCTGAGGAAGACTCTTTAGAGGAAATGAAAGTGACCTGTGGGCAGCATGCAGGTCATTAATGAACATCCCGGCGATCCCTCAGTGACACTGAGAGGAGGCTACAGAACGATGAGAGGAAATCCGAGTCGGGACAGAAAAATCTAAAATACTATACAGGTTTAAAAAAAAAAAAACAAGTGCAAGTGGTACGAGAAAAGAACAGGCCAAACGTCAGCGGTCTATAAAATCAAGACTGACGCCAATTACTCATCCGAACTCCTGACTCCGGATCTTATTGATTCAGACGTGTGGCACAGGAAGGTGTCCATCAGACCGGACGGATTCCTAGTAACCGGAGGGGAACCTAGTAACCCAATTTGGAGCAAATAGTACGCGCTCATGTGGCCTGGAGGAGATCGCAGAAAAAACACCATCACTTGTGATTTAAAAACATTTTTTGGAGATTCAGTCCAATTCCATCTGACCAGTCAGTCCAAACGCACAAAACCACATCAATGATCACATTCTGATGTCTGAACATGATCTGATCAATAACACAAACACAAACCCACATCACTGAACACCACACGACACAAAGCTTCCAATCACTCAGAACCATTCTGATGAACCTGAACCAGAACCAAACGTCTGGACTGAACTTCAACTCTAATTAAATATGAGAAAGTCCTGCGTGGTCCAGCACGCTCACCGCCGTGCTCCTCCACATCAGGAACCTCAGATTACAAAGACCAGAATGAGATGAGAAGAGTTCAGATCAGAGTTCTCCCTGTAGGATGGTTCTCCTGATGGAAGAGGAACTAACAGGTCGGGGAACCAGATCGAACATCACTCCCTCAGTTCTCACACAGAAAGTCACCTGCAGAGTTAAAGTTAAATAAAGAAAAAAGGTTAAAGGTGAGGATGTCCTGTTGGGCCGCGCCCGCAGTCTCGTCCTCCGGAGGCTGAAGCCCTCACGCTGACCTTTACTGTCTGACATTTACTGCTTCATTTCAGGATGTTAAACCACCATCTTTACAGCTAATTAATCTCCACAGGAAAATATGAAACAATTAGGAGAGGAGACACGCCGGCCGGCGGCGTTTAGAGCGGCTGCAGGTTCGACTGCTGAGTTTATAAAGTGCAAAGAACTCGAGCTGAAAATAGATTTTCATGTCAGATCTCAATACACCACTGAGAGGAGAATTCTATAGCATTACTGCTGAGGTTATGACCTAAAGTATGTAAACACACCGTGTCCTGTCCCATCTTTCATGAATTATAACAAACTAGCAGAAGACACTACAGTGGAGAACATGTTAAACAGCATGAAAGTTACAAGGCAGTTGTGTTTGAGTGAGTGATGGTGTTTGGAGGTTATATATTTAAAAGGGAATTATTATAGAGTGAGGGTTTGGGGCGAGTAAACATCTGAAATGTATATGTGTAATGTATAGAGTGTGAGTTGGGACGACGGCGTCACTCCCGTAGATGCCAATCCATCGGAGGCGTTGTGTTCGATGGCGATAGTAAACAATCAAACGTAGAAAACAAAAGCAAAGGTTTTATAAGGACATGGTTGGTAATTAAAGATGCCAAATTTTAGGCATGCAGGTTCTTGGGAAGACCCCAACGTGACAGTGGAGGGGTCTTGCGTTTGATGGCAATTCCAAACGAACCACTGAATTTAGGAAGATGAGAAGCACTTTGTTTCTTTAGAACATGATAGAGAATCATTATGCCAAATTTCAGATCTTTAGGTTCTCGGGACGACCCCCTGGTGGGGGCTGGCATTTGATGGCGATATCAAACGTACAATCAAACGTATGAAGGGAGAACCTGTTAAAGTTACGAGTTTTTCTGAGGATGTGATGGGAGTCACAAGCCCAGGTTTCAGCCCTGTATGTAATGGGGAAGTGGGGGAGAATCAGTGATGAGTCAGCGAGTGCTTTGGTGTTTATAGGTGTAGATGTTAAGCGCAGTGTGAAAAGCAGGGGGAGGTTCTGCAGCGTTTGAGAGTTCTGGGAATCACAGAAATAGACTGATGTATATTTTGATGAGGATTAAATTATAAACAGGTTCACGCCGGTTGAGCTCGGTTGGTTTCTGCATCAGTGAACGCGCCGCTCTGTGAGGCTGTGAGAGACTCAGTCTTTCATTAGCTGGTTAACGGGCAGAAGCTTGTGTCTGTAATTAAACAAGTCCAATTAGGTTGTTTTGAACATTTATCAGGAGAAAATGTGGCGCCGTGATTCGGGGAGATGGCCTCCTCGTTCTCCTGCACCATCTCTCTTCAGTCGCTCCGGGGTCCAGTTTAAGCTTCAGTTAAAACAGAAATCGCTCTTCTGCGTTTAGAACGAGGGTCTGCATCATCAGAACGTTCTCATTTCATTATTTTGGATGATTAAATCAAAGGGGCATGGTGGCTTAGTGGTTAGCATGTTCTCCTCTCAGCGCTGGGAGTTTGCCGGTTCGAATCCCGAGCTGGGTGGAGTTTCCATGTCCTCCCTGTGTCCTCGTGGGTTTTCTCGGAGTTCTCTGGTTTCCTCCCACAGTCCAGAAACACGGGTTCAAGGTAAACTGAATGCTCTAAATTGCCCCTATAGTCTGTGTTTGTGTGTGTGAGTGAGTGAGTGAGTGAGTGAGTGAGTGCCCAGCGATAGATAGCACCCTGTCCTATTTTCTACATTAATTGAGTCCAAATTATCCATTTTCTTCCAAAGAAAAGAACTGATCATCTAATGTTACTTTATTTTGACATCAAACGTCCAGCAGAGGAACCAAACAACAAAGAGGGTTCATTCAAACAGCCATGTAACGCAAACAAACCCACATCTCTATTAAAGTAATCAAATTCACGTTCTCCATTTTAAACAAAGTGCCCGTCTCCATGCCAACGCCAACCACATATAGTACACTATACAGTATTTGTTGTGTATATGACAATCTATACACAATTAATTGTTCCTAAAGTGAAACGGAGACACGTCTCATCATGTCCAACATGCAGTAAGGACACAGAATAAACTCAGGGTCTGAACATTTACTCTCACACACAGAGTTAATGAAGTCGGAGTTCTTTAATGAGAAACACAACTACAAACACTTATGGTGGCGCTAAAGAGCGTCTGCGTTGATGCATCGTGCTGACGCTGCCGTGATACGCCATTAAAGATTTGCAGTGTACACGTAACCAGTTTGTCTTCAGCTGATTTAAAGAACTCCATACTTTGGTCTTTGAAAACGTTTGTATTCAGTGACATCACACAACAAATCACACACATCGAGGAAAAGCATTTCCTTAAACGCACACATTTTGGAAATCAAAATGTAACATTAATAAATATTAAGAATAAAAGCAGCCCTCCTCCCCGTGTCTGCGTGGGTCTCTCCAGACTCTCTGGTTTTTCTCCCACAGTCCAAAATCATGATTCAAGATGCGTTGATTGCTCTAAATCGCCCCAATGTGTGTGTGTGCCCAGGGATGGATTGGCGCCCTGTCCTGATGTATCTGCCCAGCGCCCGAACCGTTCTCATGTGGATGGGCATGGGGAGCCACCCCCCGCCCCCACGACACTCATAGAGGATTCAGTGGAAGGGACATGTTTTTAGGACGTCCCCACGCCGATGAATTCCAGAAACAAACTAAATTTAATCATTCTGCAGCTTATTATTTACCCAGAATGCACAGTGGCCCTGAACTACTTTTTAAATCTCCTCACAGTTAAATTGTGCCACTTCTCCAAAATTAGCATTGAGCGCTGAACACACACACACACACACACACACACACTTTCAGTACACCCCTCTTTAGGGTCATTTAACGCATGGATAGCTTGACCGCCGTGAGAAGCGCACTTAACTGAGACCCCCCTACCCCCCCGCCCAACATCCTTAATTTCTCGAACCTGCAGCGTGATCCACAGCACTCTAACAACGTGAACGGTGCGATCAACGTTGTGTGTGCGCCTGATATAGATGGACGTTGTAGTTCTACAGTTGCATTCTGTAGTTCTCTACATACACCGTAAATCTCTCTGTTCTGTGATGAGCAGCATTAGGGTGGTGGTGGTGGTGGTGGTGGTGGTGCGTTGTGTCCGTTTGTAATATTATTAATAAAACAGACTAAATATAATATTGTTGATGATCTTAATTATACAGTCATCGTACCGTGGGATTCATCTGCATTCAGAGATCTATAAACAGAACGGAGGCGTGTCCTAGATGCATGAGTAATGAGGTTCTGACCGAACGGACTCCCCGCAGTTCTGAATAAATGCAAGAACAAAATCAGCTCGGCTCGCAGAGACTCACAGACACGATCTCGTCCTGTCCCCATTTCCAGCCGCTCTCCAGAGGCAGGGGGCGCCGTCGCCTCGCAATCTGAAAATAAATAACAGAACAAGCAAATCAGCCAGAGCCAAACTCTGAGACCCGGGAGCTCGCTCGACCTGAGAGAGATAAGTTACTGTGCCATGAGCCCACATTTATATTCTGAGACACTTATCCCACTTACACTGGAACCTATCCCAGTCCTCACTGGGTGAGAGGAATTTTAAAGAACAAAGACTCTTTAGTTCATTAAAACATGCATTTTTTCAGTGTTTACACAGAATGTATTAAAACTGGGAATCCCACCGACTCTCAGGATGATTGATAAACTTTCACCATCATGTAGAAATAAAATAAAATGTAGTTTAAAGAACAAATCGTTTAAACTGCGAAACTGAAGCTGGAGAAAGTGAGTTTTAAGGTGTGTGTGATGTGGTCACGGCCTGAGCCGCGTAACGAAGCACCTGACCGTCAGAGCTGCGAGAGGCGGGACTCACTCATGTTATCCTTTATCACATGCTGCTATGGATTAATGAAGCGGGTCAGAGAATGAACCAGATTACGTTTATAACGGGAATCAGACTGAAGTGTTAACACAGCCCAGATCTGTCAAACAGTGGGAGTGAGCGAGAGTAAGCAAGAGAGAGAGAGAGGTAAAACAAACAGAGACAGAATGAAAAAAAGGCAGGTGCAAAGGAGAGAGAGAGAGAGAGAGAGAGAGAGAGAGTAAATAAGTGATAATGAATGAGAAACCCATTCATATCACGGCCCGGTTCAGGAACGGCACCGGATCAGAGCCAGAGTCCCTGCAGTGAGGACGGCTATGGTGTATCTCTCCTCTCCATCACACTGCATCCACAAAGCAACCAGCATTGTGGATGATCTCACATACACACCGTTTACTCTCCAGCCGTCTGGAAAAAGGTACCAGAACCTCCGGGTCCTCACACTGTGCAAAAGTTTCTTCCCCCGACTCAGACTCCTGAATAACCCCATTCAGGTATAAACAATTACAACACACACACACATTTATTTTTTTTAATCATAGTGTGTTTGTAACTTAAGGTTGTGTGTTATTGTGACTAAATCACCAGATGGAGGTGTAACTGTCTTTCCCATGATTAACTTGCCCTCTCAAACTTACTTTGATATCTATGGTCTGACTGTCAGTGCAGGTTCTCTATATACTTTTGGTCCTATAGAATTATTAATAATAATAAGCAGCACATATACAGCCTGTTAACTAAAAGTCCAGTGCTTGTGGAATTCTGGGCTTTTTTTTATATATAATTCGTCAGCGGAGGTGATGAAAGGGAGACTAATAATAAAGGCGCTGCGGAGCAAATGACAGGCTGTTCTGCAGCGCCGCCGACACCCGCGCTGATGATAGAGTCCTCCATTAGCTAAAGGTCACTATGCTCAAAATGACAGGCCATCGGGGAAAACCACGGCCGGCGACTCCTCCAGAGAGTGACGGGATCCTATATGTGCTCCGTATGCTGGAGAACATGCAATATGCTCACACTTCTGACTCGATGCATTGCATAATGAGTTTATATATTACAGAGAGAGAGAGGTGAAGATGCAGGAAGCTAAGAGTAATGGGAAGTTAAACACACACTACAGTCACCATTTACGTGGGCAGAGACAGAGGACACTTTAATATGAGATTATTATAATTAAAATGTAAACATCTGAATGCCACTGCGGTTTGGGCTTTATATATATATATGTTAAACTAAGGTTATTATTCATGTTTGACTCATTCTGTGATTTATGGTAAATACATAAAACAATACTTAATGTAAAAATGACAAATTATTAACTCTGTCCATGAGATCAGCTCCACTGATCGTACACATGGACTTTGATGAACTACAGACTGTAACTGTAGAACTACAGTTTCTACACATACTTCCTTAATTATTTCCCTTTGTGAATAAATAAATCACGGGAAATCATGTTGGTGGACACGGTGATTTATTCCCAATAATACACAACCTCTAATTGCTTTTCTAAAACACCTACAAACACACAATAAGGTCTGATTCATAAATGCATTTATTAAAAGTAAAATCATTAATAATCTGGTGTTCTGCGGTAATCTAATTTGTGTTTTTAAAATGCTGATTGTTGAGTAACAGGTTTCTCTAAAAATTAATTACTGCCATCAAGTGGCCAAATTACAGAATATAGTTTAAAAAAAAAAAAAAAAAAAAGGGAGAAAATAATGTGATGTATATCACACATTGATACGAATGTGAAGCGCTCAGGTGTGCGTTATTGTCAGGGTCACTGCTGGACAACCGGCTCAGCCAATCAGATTTAAGGAGCGGATTTGATGATGCGTACAACATAAAGAAAAGGGTCAAAAGCAACAAACTGGGGAACATTCCACTTCAAAAGTGAGGGAAGTCTTATCTAAAAATAAAGTTATTTTTACTGAGAAAGCCAAAACATCCAGCAATAAGAATCAAGTTTTAATTAAAGGAAATAATGTTCAGAGGAAGGTGATGTAAAAATGTGTGACTAAATAAGGAGAAATAAGGAAATAATGAGATAAATAAGGAGGTGGAGGATTGTAAACTACTACACAATAATGTGAAAGAACCAAACAAACATTAAAACAACCCATAGATAACATTAGATTAAAGACATGTCTGTATTTTATATAAATGTAGAGTGAGGTTCTAAAGCAGTCCAAAGAACACAAACTGGTTCTTCAGATGAGACAGTAAATTTAAAAAACAACGTTTCTGATCTCACAGAGAAAAATCAGACACATTAAGCAAAACACAAGACTTTATAAATAATTATAAAACCGTATAAAAACAGTATAAAACACAAAAGAAATGTTCAAATGTGTTTACACACGGAGTTGTTTAATTCATAGATTTTGGTTTTCTGTACACTGTATTTAACCCTTTTTCACTTTGATCTTTTATTCTATATTAGTGTTTGTATTTGTAAGAGCGTTTTCTAGTTAACTGAACCTCAGGGTTTGTAGATAAACTAAACTGCTGAACAACATTTAAAACAACAGAATAACACCGTATTTTATATTTTATTAAGACATTACAGCTGTATTAACGCTTTTTAAAAATATTAAAGTATCAAACCACCGGAATTAATTGAATTCATTCTGCAATTAACCGCTAATCAGATCAGTTAGCATGTAGCCATTAGCTAACAGTTACTCAGAGAAACGAAGCGACTTTACTCACAACTGAAGCTTTACAGAAGTCAGAACATCCTTATAAACCTCCCTGCGAACGTATCTCGGACTCCAACTGATCTACGACAGGAAAAAAAAAACTTTAATATTTAAGATTTAAGTTTTTATAACAACGTCATATCGCCCCTAGTGGTTTGGAGTTCTACTGCCGGTGACAAATACCTGCGACCGGTTCTGATGTTTAAACATCAAAGTAAATAACTGAATTTACGTAAAAAATAAATAATTTAATGTGCGTCTAAGCATTTAAGTCATTCATTTATTTTAAAAAGGTGATTTGTCCTACTTCGAAGTCAAAAAAAAAATCAACAGAAGGCGTTCATTTATTTAGAGCTCATTTGTAGTTCTATCACGGTTTTTACTCCGTTTTATTTTTTTGTCCCACAATGTTTATTCCTTAAACACATAAATGGATTATTATGCAAATTATTATATTGGAATTGGTATGTATAGACATTTACAGATGTTTTTTCAATTCCAAATGAATAATAATAATAATTTCAGGAGGGTGACACGGTGGCTTATTGGTTCGCATGTTCACCTCTCAGTGCTGGGTTTGAATCCCAATGTGGGTCTAGTTTCTATGTCCTCTTTGTGGGTTTTCTCAGGTTTCCTTCCACAGTCCAAAAACATGGATTCCAGGTAAATTGAATGCTCTAAATTGCCCTGTATAGTGTGTGTTTG
>JAOUQT010022142.1:0-11749 GCA_025769995.1 Xyliphius kryptos
CCCCGCAACCCTCATAAAGGAATAAGCTGAAGATAATGAATGAATGAATGAATGAATGAATGAATGAATGAATGAATTACTATCTGCATAAATATGTTCAAGGACTGGTTTTACAAATTGTGATATTAAGAGAAAATTATGTACAGTGTATATATAATGTGTGTGTGTGTGTGTGTGTGTGTGTGTGTGTGTTTGTGTGTGTCATGAAATACATCCTATTTTATTAAATCAGATTCATATTGACATTCGTAATTATTCGTAATCACAAATGCATAATATACAAGTGACCTTAAACTGGTTGAATGCAGCCTACTGTAATATATTTGATTGACTATTAAAGTTTGTCTTAATGTAGGCATGTGGTTAAGGAGCCAGCCTCGCCACCTAAAGGTCCTTGGTTTGAAGGTCTCCAGTCCCACTACTCTATATGGCACAACTGCTCCTTGAGCATCGTATCTAAGGCTGCCCACCCCTCCGGGCACGTGTGCTCACTTTGTGTGTATATGTGTGTGTGTTTCACTGCACAAATGGGTTAAATGTGGAGGACAAATTCCTCTGCGTGTAAGCACAGAAGGCAATATAGATCAGTTTATCACATGTCGCTTAAATAACTTCATTTTATAGAACCAAAGCCTCTTTTCTGTTATTATTCTGTATCCAAATGTTTTGTATTATTATTTCATTCTCTGTGATGTACGTCAATGTGGAGCAAAGTGATAACCTGGAAACTTTGCTGAATATATAAAAAAATTCAGTTTATTTTTACCAGTTTTCAAGGTTTAAGCACCAGTGTGATAGATCATGTGTGTGTTAAACCAGGAGACAAATGGAAATTAACTCAAAAACAGCATTAGTCACCAAAGTTTTCAAACGGTATAAACTTTCATTTAACAGTCTTTTAAAAATAAATATTTATGATGTCCGGTGTAACCACACACTTAATCAACGAAGCATTTTTTAGCTCTAAAACATCGTCTCTTCTTCCTGCTCCCTGTTTTCTTTTTACTGAAGACAAAGGAGTGATAATTAAACACATTAAGATGTGGCAGGTCTCTCGATTGTACTCGATTTTACTCCTGCTAACCTTCTGTCCTCATCTCTGTAGTGCATACCTTAATCTCACCAGGCTCTAAGTAACCTGCTCCCTGTCCTAACCAAAAATCACAAAGAAATCTGCAAACTTTATGTTCCTCAGTGACCGCTAACTACATCCTTCAGTATGGCCATGACCATCGCAAATGCAGTCCCACCTCCTTCCTACGGCACATTTCACTGTTGTCACACTGTCATTTTACACACCTTTTATGAGCCTGACAAATGTTTGCAACATCTGATTTCCTTTAGCAACAATTTATCGATAGCTTTTAAAGATCTACAAATGCATATTGCATACTACTTTCTGTTCTCCTCTTCTTCCTGTTCTCGAAACAATTGTTTAATCAGTTATGGATTTTGTACCCATCGGCGTAGATATATTTGCAAGCAGAGTTGCTATGTAAATGACAAGCAGAATGATAATCGAGAGACTATTGGCATTGTGTAAGATGGCAATGAGCATTATAATGTGGCTTGTGTGGGTTGTAAGATAGGGCTAAGATCACAAAACAGTCATGATCAATGTAAATCAAAAGTCTATGTGAGTTTAAAACAAAAAAAATGCAGGAAGAAGTTGTGTATTACAGCAGCACCTAATGCATTTGCATATATATTTAACATAACAATGAGATAGGGTAGTATACTTGAAGTACTTCAATGTAGATCTGTTACACATTTGTGCATATAGTGTTATAAGGGATTTCATATATATTGCGTAGTGGAACCAAGCAAAGAAGTGAGTGGTGCCAATAGAGCAAAGATTTTTTTAGCAGAATTCTCAATCTCCTGCCATGCCAAGTAATTGGTGAAACTCATACTGATCAAGTTCTTAACTGCAAAAAGATTTTTTCAAAGCACATATGTGCTTTCCACCAAGTTGCTTTCCAAAGTCAGTAATGGTTGAATTGGCAAATGTATGTTTCTCTATTTTCTAAGTTGACAAACCCTGACTCTTCTTTTAATTACTGCCAGTAATGACTGTAATTTAAGGGATAAAAGCATCTGTTAAATGACTAATTGTAAATGTAATTTATATATCACTGTATCAATTAAAATAAAAAATGCATAATCTGAATGAGCACAGCAGTAGGGCACTTTAAGATGATTATATAATTGAGTCATTGGATAGTGGCTGGGGGATTTTGTAATTCAAATCACATAACTGTATATTACAGGAAATTTGATATAATGTTAGAATAGATTTGCATTAGGTGTGAAAGAAACTTGCCAATAGCCTTTAAGCAGGTCAAGGTTACCGATTTACAAATTGAGCAGGACCAATATTATCAAAGTACTCAATTGGGCAGGGATGAAATTTGGACACTGTGACAGCAGTGATTTTCCTGAAGCTAGAACAAAATCCTTGTTTATGATCGGATATTCAGATGAACTTCAAAGCATTTAGCCATGTTTCAACAAGCAATCTATTATTTTTTCAAAGCTTTTCTTATTATTGTATTGGTATAATATGTGGGTTGTTTCAATATTTTGAGGTCATATTGTGGGATATTTGCTTCGATGAGGAATATCCGCAAACAAGCTGTTAAGTTTAATTATCAAGATCAGTAATTGATGCTTGTGACAAAAAAATGAATCATCTGTCAGCCTGTATAACCCTAAGTAAACCAAAAACAGAAACTAATTACGTTTAACCTGTTATTACAAAAAAAAGCTGTAATTTTCCCCCTGGTAAAAATTATGTAATCACCACTCTTGGAGAACGTTTTTTTTTTAATGATTGTAAAGAAGAATAAATTACACCAAAATGCTACGAAAACATTCTGACATTAAGGAACAATAAAAAAGAAAATTGTGGTGGTCAGTCACAATTGTTTTATTTATATCAAGTAGAAAAAATATGAAATCTTTCAATAATGAGGAAATTATTATAGATTCACTCTGTAATTTTAAGTTACAAACCAAAATATAAAATCTGTTAATTAGTCTTCTGTTAAAAAAGAGAGCTCACACCTTGGACAGCTTTTGCACAAAGCAGATAGACAAAAGGATCATGGCTTCAAAATTTCAAAGATTATTGAACTTAATTTGAGTAAGTCATCATGGAATGTTGCAAAAGATTTTGTTGTAATCAGCTGTGTTTGAAATCTGGACCAAATGCAAACAGAATAGAAAGGTTGTATAAGGGAAGAACAGTACATTTATTTTGTTAAGATTTCTTAAGATAGGAAAACGTTTCTATAAACTACATTATTTATCTGACTTGGAATGCTTTTTAAAGATTTTCTGACTTGTTAATATTTCATTTTTTCAGTGTAGGCAACAACAACAAAAGTGGTCAGGGAATCAGAAGAGAAAGAAATGGGTATAAGGCAAAGAAAAAAGTGGTGAAGCCTAAGGAAAGGGCTTTTGACAGGCTGTATAAGAGACTGGACAGTAAGAAAGGTGAAAAATGATTTGTATCAATTAGCCAGAAAGTGAAACAGAGCTGGAAATGATAGAAAGTAGACGAGAACGAAATATAATATGAGAACTGGAAAGGCTGTACTTAAAAAAGATGAAAGAGTATACTGGGGAGCTGACAAATGTAGAAAATAAGAGAAGGTAGTATGATGTAAAGATAGTGAACCAAGAAGTGCCTCAGATTAGCAAGTGAGAGCAGCTGTTGGCCCAGATGAGATACCAGTGGCAGCTTGTTAATGTTTTGGAGAGAAAACATTTAAGTTTTTACTACATCTTTCAACTAAATCTCAAAAAGCAAGAAGATGCCTTGGTAGCGGCAAAAAGTGCGTTGATGTCCAGACACTGCTATTTGCTTCAGTGGAGCATTTGTTATCAGATATGTAAAAATAAAAGATGTGTAAAGTACATATCCCATTTTTCCAAACAGAAATATTTGTTTTCTAGCAAAATAACAAATATTTTTTTTCTTGCTTTAAAATTGCTAGCAAGTCTAATTACAATCTGGACAGAGAAAAAAACTGATATGTTATCAGAGTAACTGTTATTGTCAATCAGAGTAAGTTATTGTCACTCTCCAAGAAGTGTAAGATGCATTCAAGAAAAAGATTCACTTCAGAAGTCAATTTGAAGAAAAGTTCTGCATACAATTTTTTGTTAATGTTTAAGCACCCATGTTAAAATCCATGCTTTGCTGGTCTTTGAGAGAAATATAATTTCACAAGGGGTCATATACCAGAAAATTGCTCATATATTCACTTTATTTTTTCACGGTAATGTTAACCAGATGTTAGCCTGGGCTGAGCCTGTTGTGAGAATTGAAGTCACTACTTTGAAGTCCAGTAAATATATTTAAGATTCTAGAAATTCTAGAAACACCTGCACTATCATATGATGGAGATTTGGAAAAAAGATTTAGTAAATGACCAATATGGAAAATGTACATAATGATTATAAATTAACTGAAATAATTACCAAAATAAATCATTCAGATTTTTAAAAAAACACCAACATTTTGGTTTCTTTAGTTTGCAATTGGAAAGTTTCTTTAGTCTGGTTGACTCTATTATTAAGAACAAACATTTTGGTTTGGAAAGCTTGAAAAGTTCAGTTGACTAAAAGTAAGTCTCATTCCTTTTACTCAAAGAGACTCTTTTGTTCTGTTAACTCTTTAAGTAATATTATTGCTTTAAAAATTTGTTCCTGTTAATTAATTGATTTGATTCTAAAAAAATAAGTCCAACTATTCAAGGTTAGAGCAATTTAGTCAGAACCAGTATTATTTCAGCATGATGAGCACTACTATCATCTGAAATACATATTTTTGCCACAATAGCATCCTCCTACATTGATTCTAAATCATTTCTGTCGATGCTATTAGAAAGTTTGTATTCTTCATCTCAATAGACCCTCCTTCTAGTTATGTCCAGATGAAGCCTCATAAAGCCTTTGAAACTAACATTCAATTGGTTCAGAACACACCTCATCACTGGTAAAAACCTAAATTGTCCTATTAATTATTTGTTACTGCCTTTTGTCTTTGTCTATTAATGTTGAAAACTTGTCAGTATGATCAATCAATGTTTAAATAAATCCAGTCGGAAAGAAATTGTTTATGTAAAGCTGTTATCAAAAGATAGGACAGTGATCGCACTTTTAAATACTGTGGCGATGGTAACATCATTCATCTTTATTTAAATGTTTTTCCACTGTGCTTGGACTATGTACAATTTTTTTATGGTTTTGAAGAAAGTCATTGACATGGTAATGTAGAGACCCATTACTGGAGGAGATCCTCTGATCTGATTATGTTCTGTTTTTCCAAACCAGCAAGGTTTATGAAGTCATCAGTGACATTACTTACACTCATTAAGGCAAGTTGTCACACGTTTCATAAACAAAATCTTGGATTTCTTAACAGGAACATTGAAGCGTCAGTATCATTTGCCCAGCACTACGGCTGGTGTCTCTTCAAAATGCCAGTATAATTACCCGTACCATTATGGTAAGAGATGCAGCATCCTGCATTTTTTATTTTTTATTTTGCACTTTACAGTGATAACTGTTGTAATGGTAATTTCCATCTGTGCCATGTAAAAGCCAACAGTTTTTTAAAAAAAAATAAATAAAACAATCTAAAATGTGCTCTAAATTGCCCCATGTTTGTGTTGTCGGTGTTTGTGTGTGTGGCTGTGTCAGTGAGTGTGTACAAAGATGTATTGGCGACCTGTCCTGGGTGTATCTGCCCAGTGCCTGCAACATGTATGAATGAATGTATGAATGAATGTATAAATGAAGCTAAAATGTTTAATTGTCTGATTACTAAACACATTTGTTCTGTTTTTCAGTCTATCTCGGATGACTCTGAGTCCAGGAAACTCAACAGTGTTTTGTGCAAAATTTTAATATTGCTGTATTTGTACAATACATCTCGAGGTTCCATTTCATGATGCACAAAAAATGTTCATATGCCCATCACTATATCTTAAAAACCTCAACCTGCTTTTATTTATCAAATATTTATCAAATAAGATAATGTCATTGCATTGCATTTAAAAACAGAAGGTAAAGTGCATATTCTGAATACATCTAATTTCTTATTAAACCTATATTAAACATCCAAAAACACAAAATTCATTTTTGATAATAATACAAATTCTTTAAAATTTCCTTTATAACTCAGTCAGCTGAATTGCATTGTTACATATTATGTTTTTTTTTTTCTTATTAGCAAAAATGTTAGCAAATGAATGATTGTATTTGTGGGTCTGTTCTGTGAAAGGCTGCTGACCTGTCTCGATCCTTAACTAAATTTTTCCCAATAAATGCTTGTAGAGACCAGATTCCATCATCATCATCATTATCGGCGATCACTCAGAGTCGATTATGATGGTCCTCCTGGGGGGGTCCTTTTTGTGGATCTTCAAATGACTGAAATGGCCAATTCTGGAGCCACAAACCTCGCTGCAGTGTGGGCATGGGTATGAAGTGCTGGATGTAAGATGTGATGGTGCCTGTTTGGAGGTGACCTTCTCCTTTCTTTGCTGTCGCTTGTCCTTGGCAGCCTGTTGGAGAGTGTCCTCATGCAGAACAGCACCATTATGCAGACTGTTTCTCCATGTAGTTTTGTGTTTAGCTGTGTCTTCCCAGTTTGAATTGTTAATGTCAAATTTCCTTAGGTTGAGTCGAATGCTGTCCTTGTACCGCGTTTTTTGTCCACCAGGGGCTCGCTTCCCTTCAGAGAGCTCTGAGTAGAAGACCTGCTTTGGGTGGCGTATGTCAGGCATACAAATTATGTGGCCTGTCCATCTTAGCTAATACTTCATAATGGTGGTGGCGTTACTGTCAATTTGTGCCTCCTCAAGGATGCTGATGTTTGTCCGTCGCCCTTTCCAACTAATGCGCAGGAGCTCACGTATGTATCTTTGATGAGTTCTTAAGTGACGACTGTAAGTGGTCCAGGTTTCCGCTCCGTACAAAAGTGTACAAGGATGAAGCCTTGTATACCAGCAGCTTGGTTCTTGCAAAGAGATCAGAATTTTCAAGAACTCTCTTTTGAAGCTTTGCAAAGGCATTAAAGGCACAGCAGATACTGTGGTGTATTTCACTGTCAATGTCTGCCTTTGTGGAGAGATGGCTATTCAAGTTGCCCACCATCAGTCGTTATTGTTGGGGATGGTGATGAAATGTCCGGTGAGGACTGGTGAAAAACCTTGGTCTTTTTAATATTCATCGTTAGACCATGAAGTCTATATGCTCTTGCAAAGGCATTTAAAGTGCGCTGGAGAGCTTCTTCTGTATGTGCTACAATAGCATTGTCATCTGCATACTGAAGCTCAACAATGGATGTGAAAGAAAGCTTAGACTTGGCTTTAAAGCGATTTAAATTGAATAACTTGCCATCAATTCTATATATGATCTCGACATTGTTGCTGATGTTTTTCTGAAAGTGCACAAAAAATTACCATAGAAAGTCAATTGCATATCTTTTTCAAGACAGAACTATAACAAAAAAGTGACGAGTCTTAAATCAGAACTATTTTGAAAAAAAACATGATTCTGCAGATATTGCGTCTGACAACAGCTGTTATAACAGTGGCAAAAGGGAACTGCTGACTAAACAAGCAATGAGCCATTAGGCTTGTGCAATGAATGTTACAAGGAAGGTAATGACTGTTATGCTTCATCACCTACTGTTAAGGAAAATACAAGATACAAAAAGACAGTGGCCACAAGCTTTTCAAAATGTCCTGAAATTGAAAGTGCTCTTCATGTTACTATGGTATGGGTTTCCTTCTTCATCCAACTTGAGTGAAATTGTTTACACATTTTACTGTACTGTAATGTATGGTGCCCTGTTTGCCCCTAAATAAATGCCCCAGCTAAAAATCATTTGGCAGTTTCTCAAATATGTAATAAAGCTATTTCCAAATTATCATAATAACAGCAAATATATTTTTTACAGTATACAGAAAATATATCAAATATGTTATTATGTTCCATTTATCCTTTATTAGGGTCACAGTACTTTCCATGCCTTTCCAAGAAAGAATGTTTCAGGCACTGGGCAAATACACTCAGAACAGTTATCTCTGGACACACACTCACTCACACAGACAAACACTATATAAGGGCAATGAAGAGCAGCCAATTTATCTTAAATCCATGTTTTTGATTTGTGGTAGGAGACCATAAATCCAGACAAATTCCAAACAGATCAGGATTCGAACTTGGGAGATCCATAGAGCCGTGTTAACCACTATGAAACCATGACACCGCTGTTTCCAACTCCTCAGAAAAAGAAAGTAAAACAGTTTCTAAATAACAGCATAGCCTATTTTGCGTAATAGTCCATTTGTGTGCATTTGAAGCTGTAGAATAAATGAATAACATTGTGGAAGAGAAAGGTGAGTTAAAAGCACCCTGCATATGTCAGAACTATAAATAAATCCTGAATAAATTAACTTTTGATTTTCGCCGTTGGATTGGAGCACTGTCTTGGCTGTATCTGCTGGATGAGCTTGGAGAACTGTCCCACAACCATACTAGAGGATTAAGAAAAAGAAAATAAGATGAGATGGGACATTGTAAGTATTTCTTTTGCTAAGTAAGGCTGCTTACTGATCGGATGGTTTAAGATATTCTACAGGATACCGTTACTTGTGATTTTGTTACGGACCGGCCAAATAGGCATCCAGAGTTCTGAGGAGAACACACGCACACAAATTGCATGACGCAATTCATATGACGATCGGATGCAATTACATAGGTAAGGCAGATTAATTATTTTTTCGTGTAATCAAAACAATAGTTATTTGATGGTTTTATGGCTGGATATTTTTGTGCCTATTTTCCCACAAACTGTTAACCAGTCAGGTGAGGTCTGTACCTGAATCACGTTGAGTTCACCTCCTCAGCTAGTTAGTTTGTTTAAGTTTATTAGTTGTCATTGATTTGATAATTACCTGCTCTGTTTCCTGAGTTTTTTTTTATTTAAAGCCTCTATTACCCTTAATTTAATGCACTTCCTTGTTTTAGTCATGCATGGTTTCGGTTCCCTGTGTTTCTAGCTGTTTAATACTTATTTTTTAATTACCTGGCATCCTGTCTCCTCCATGCGATCTCAAGTTTTCTCTCAAGTTCCACAGCTTGACACTATCCAAGGCATTTACCTACCTTTAAGAGCCTATGATGGGCTCTTAAGTTGAAGTAAATGTTTAATAGCCAATTCTTTGTAATTAACCACAGACTAGAAAAATTATTCACCATTTATTCATTAGACAAGGTTATTGGAGAATCTTTGTTTTTAGAAACCTTTTATGGAATGAGAGTTTCAGATGTGTTTTACCGGATATACAAGCAAGAAAAGGTAAAAATACCTGATGTATTAATATGAATAAGCGTTAAATTGATAAATATCGTTAAATATTCATTATCGTCCACTTTATGCCTTACTAGAGTTCCGGTGGGGTTCCCTGAAGAACATCTAGGGCGCTGGGCAGATTTACCCAGTATCGGGCACCAATCCATCACTGGGCACACTCACTTACACTAACACACATTATACAGGGCAATTTAAAGCATTCAATTTACCTTAACAGTCGCCTCTCAGCACTGGGAATTCCCGGTTCAAATCCCAATCTGGGTGGAGTTTCCATGTTCTCCCTGTGTCTGTGTGGGTTTCCTCCGGGTACTCCGGTTTCCTCCCACTTCCCAAAAACATGGATTCAAGGTAAATAAAGAATGCTCTAAATTGCCCTGTATAGTGTGTGTGTGAGTGTGTGCCCAGCGATGGATTGGCACCCTGTCCTGGGTGTATCTGCCACGCTCTCGAGATGGGCATGGGGAACCACCCGCGGCCCTCATAAAGGAATAAGCGGAAGATAATGAGTGAATGAATGAATTTACCTTAAATCCATGTTTTTAGAATGTGGGAGGAAAGCAGAGAACCTGGAGGAAGCCCACGCGGACATGGGGAGAAGAATGAAGCTCCATCAAGAATCCCCAGCATTGAAAGGTGAACGTGCTAGTCACTAAGCCCCCGTGCCACGCTTAAAATTAAACACCATAATAAAAATAATTTCTAAAAAATGTTTTCAAATGTAAAATGGTGTATTATATTACAATGTGTTAAAACATTAACCAGCTATGGAAAAAGAAAAACAGCAATGACCATCATGCAGCCTTTCTTGTCTAAAGCAGAGATGTGTGAATCGATCAGATGACAGTGAATTGACAGAAAAACAAACAACGACATGGCTGAAGGACATCGGGGAGAAAAGAGGACAGATGATCTGACAGCTAGCTTTAATGAGCAGTAATTATTTCTCTCAAGGAATATGAAAGGGTAAAGTAAAATCAGCCATAAACATCATTTGTTTCCTGCTTGAGAAAAAAAACATTCACTGGTTACCTGCCAGCAGTGCCAATGCTTTTCTACGTCAGATTGACAGCCTTATATTAGCTGAAATGAAAAGGTACCTAAAGCATTACTATTTACCTAATTATTGGACACGTTGTAAATTAAGGTATCTGAACCGAAGTTTTGTTTACAGAAATGACAATTTATCTTATTTGAACCACAGCCTGCAGTTTCAAGATGAAAGAAAAGTAATCAATAAGTAGAGCTGATGATAAGATCAGTGGCTTTTATTATTCTGTGTAAAAAAAAAACAGAACCAGGCAAAGAGCCTATACAAAAAAATAATAAAAAGGGAAGCTATTTTTGATCTCTTTTTTTCTTGTGCTTCGGGCTATAAAAACATAAGCTCTTTAAAATCGTTGTGGCTCATTTGAACCTTAAAAAGAAGATGAGAAAATTCCCTTTGTGCATTTGCCATTGAAATGCTTAGTTTCTTAGGGTCTCTGGTGTTTGATGCTCGATGAGAAGACAGACTTAATTAATTTGTTGGTCCACTGGGTGAAATATGAGATTAAAATGCTTTAGAAATCTATCATTTCTCAAAGCTAAGTCAAAAGTAAAACTGATATAAGCACTTTTGTAAATCCTGGAAGAACAGGTCTGCTCAAAAGGGGTAGTTATGTATCAGTCATTGGAACTTTGTAATATACACATATGCAATTGGTCAATTTCCAGGTTTTATTGGGTTGTTCTTGTAAATGATGGTACAGTAATATATCATCCTCAGTTTACAAACCAAATTTTAATGTTCATTTAAGATACAGTACCAATGAAAAATTTGGACACACCATTCTTTATTTTCTCCACTTAAGCTTTAGATGGGCTTTGTAGTTTTACAATTACAGACTGTGTTTTTTTTTTTTTAATTATTATTAGTATTATTAATATTTCCCTATTGGTTCTCTGTTCTCGATTTGTCAGAACCATTACAGAGCATGTATAATGTGGGTGGTGTATTGTTTATTGTCAGTTCTGTAGTGACACTGATGCGGTGAGGGGGTTTTAGTGCAGCAGTGATATTATAATAGTAGTTTCATTTATGAAACAAGTAGTACCGGTCCTAAAATCTGATTGGCGGAGCCGTTTGTCTAGACGTGACATTATTCACAATAACCCACTCCTCTGACGATCCCACATTCCCCCAAACTTTTTTTTATAAAATGCGTTCTGTTATTTGATTGTTAAAGGGGAGAGGTAGCTCAGTGGGTAGGGTGTTGGACTATGAATCTGAGGCTTGGGGGTTCAAATCCCAGCTCCACTGAAGTTACCAATGTAGGTCCTTGAGCAAGACCCTTAACCCTCATTGCTCCAGGG
>JAOUQT010022150.1:0-11749 GCA_025769995.1 Xyliphius kryptos
GAGACAGCAGATTTTGTGGCAATATGTAAACTTTTAACATGTTCGTGAAATATGAGATGAGAGGGTTTTTATGGTGACAAGTGAGGGGAAAGTGTTGAAGTCTTACTGTAATGTGTTTGTTATAAGGAGATTATGAGTCTCACAGCTTCTGCTATGAAGCTGTTCCTCAGTCTGCTTGTTCTGCACTTAATGCTTTGCAGTCTCCTGACTGAGGGAAGCGGAACAAAATGTGTGTGTGTGTGCTGGGCAGTGGGATCCTTCAAGTAGAGGAATAAGAAAAAGATAATTAGATGAATTTGTGAGAGTAGGAGATTTTTGGGCTTGGACTTTTAAACCTTTAGCTGTTTAGTCCACATGACAGAAACGCATATTTGTGTGTTTCTGACTGGGCTTCCTTTCTGCTTTGTGTTGGCGGGCCAGAATTTTTATTGAACTGATTATTGTTAAATAGCTGGCTGAATATTATAGGTGGCATGGTGGTGTAGTGGTCAGCACATCCCCCTCTCTGCACTGGCAGTTTCCAGGTTCTCCCACTGTAGATTTTCTCTGAGATCTTGGTTTTTCTCCAAAATCTAAAAACATGGATTTAGGGTGAATTGGCAGTTCCAGATTGCCCCTATCTAAATCTGAATTGCCCTATACAGTGTATGTACCAAGTAATAGATTGGCACCCTGGGTGTATCATCCACCCCCCCCCCCCACTCTGTGACCCTAGTAGAAGATTAAGTAAAAGATAATGAGATGAGCATATTCTCATTGTCTTAGCCCTGTTTGCCCATCATGTGATTTAAATGCCATGTATTTAAGCCCCTCCTTTTGCTCATTTGTTTGTAGAACGTCGTTAAGTCACGCTCCTGTCGTCTGTGCATGCTGCATCTGCTTCCCTTTTTTCTGCTGCATCCTACTCTTTGAACGCAGCCAGTCATGACACTAGGGCTTTATTTTGTCACTGTTTTCCTCATTTAACCTCCACATGAATGAGAGAATAAAACCCTTCACCTGCTTTAGTACTGAGTCTTTAATCACTGTACTGTACTTTATATAAGCCTCAGATATAGTCTTTTTTTTGCATAACAGGTTATTGATCTCTGGTGATTTATCTGCAGCTCTAAAGCTTTGAAACAGTTTGTAAAATGACTTGCATTCCACTGTTTAAGTGGTTTGACCTTTATGGCACTGTGCACAAGAAGGAGATCATTTATGTCATGTTTTTAATTGTGCTGGTCGACATCCCCAGTCTCACAAACACAGTGGCGGCCAATTTATTTCAAACTCAGGATTTTGTTTGTGAAACTTGCGAAACAAGTCAGACTGTCTGCTTTTCAATAGAAAACACATGAGGAATGATGTTTGTCAGAATGGTGATTAGATAATGTTTCATGTTTGAAATAAATAAACTTTCCGGCCAAAAAAAGGGGGACATTCTAATATTTCATCAGACCGCCTTTAGCGTCTAGTTCTGATTACGGCACACGTTCTTCACAAGATTCTCCACAAAGTCTCTACAAGCACATCCCAATGAGTTCAGGTCTGCAGTCTGCACCATTTTTTTTCACAATTTGAGCTTGATAAACCGTGCATTACTTTAACTTAATGACTTGAAAGAGGTGGTGTTATGCACATTCAGAATAATGGGCAAAACGGTGGCTTAGTGGTTAGCACGTTAACTTCTCAGTGCTGAGGAATCCCGGTTCAAATCCCAATCTGGGTGGAGTTTCCATGTTCTCCCTGTGTCTGCATAGGTTTTCTCTGGGTTCTCTGGTTTCCTCCCACTGTCCAAAAAATGGATTAATTTTGTCTGTCTGTGTGAGTGAGTGAGTCTGTGCCCAGCAATAGATTGACCTCGTAGAGGATTAAGCAGAAGATGGTGAATAAATGACTGAATGAATGAATATTCAAAATAATACTGTCCCTTATATACAGTTTGTGCAAACCTACTGAAGACTTAAAGGAAACATTTGACAGTTGGTCGTGTCTGGTTTTAGCAATGAGGTCAGTTGCCCTGAACCATTAGGTTCTTCCATCAATGAATCTGTTTTTCACGGACATTTTAAAGATGATGCTGTCAGGATTCATCAAGCTGAAATTATTTAAAAAATGGTTCATGGAACATGAGACATCATTCTCCCTCAAATGGACCATACACCGTAGAGTGCAGATCTGAACCCCAATGAGAATCATTGGGATGTGTGGGAGGAGACGTTGCAGAAGCTTGTGAAGACGATGCCACAGAGACGTAATCGAGCTAAAGGCGGCCTGACAAAATGTAAAAATGTAAAGCACAATAATGCAGAACATTGAGTGTCTTATTGCTTTTAAAAAACTGTTACAAAGTATAATGAAAAAAATTATATTGAAAGCAAAATCTTCTGGTCTTCTGGGATGTATCTGTTTTTATAAATATACACTGATTGCTGAGTAACAGGATGCCGGGTTCCTGAACAGTCAGATATCTAGAGACCGAATTACAGAGCACAATTTATAGGAAAACAGCCACAACAGGTTTAGTGCTTATCAGGAATCCACTCGCTGTTTATATTAATCAGTATTTTATGATGTAAAATAATTTATTGTATATCAAGGCAGCACATTGGCTTAATGGTTAGCACGTTCGCCTCTCAGTGCTGCAAATCCCAATCGTGGTGCAGTTTCTATGTTGTCCCCCGGTCCGGGTGGGTTTTCTCCAGGTTCTCCGGTTTCCTCCCACAGTCCAAAAACATGGATTTAAGGTAAATTAAAAGCTGTAATTTTTTCTCATAAAGTTTGTCTGAGTGTGTGCCCAGAAATACATTGGTGACCAGTCCTGGGTCCTCCCCCCGCGACCCCCTTTGAGGATTAAGAGTAAGATAATGAATGAATTAATATTGTATATCACATTAATACAAATGTGAAGCAATCAGAGGTGTGGTTATTGTCAATAATGTTACGCCTGGACAAGCGGCTCAGCCAATCAGATTTGAGGACTGGAACTACCCGTTTTATAATGTTTTCTTTAACCCACAGCAACACGACGTAAACTTGATTTGTTCTTTAAAGAAAAACATTTAATTTTTTTAGCCTCGTCCCTCTCAGAAAAATCAAAACGCATTACACTGCACACAGCTTGACTGCTAAACTTTATTATATGTGACATCATGGCTGCACAACAGATTTCCTTTAAGTGGAACTGGGTCAGATTTTATTAGCCATGTGCACATGTTCCAGAGTTTGATTTATTACCATCAGATTGATTCTACGTTTTGGGCGTAGTTTATTAACCACACTGTTTGTCACAATGTTTTGATGACTGCTAATCACGTCTGAGCATTTTGACCGTTTCATTCCAAAACCAATGGTATAAACATGTAATATGTTGGACCCCCTCCTCCTCTTTCTCTCGGCGCAGTCCCCTTACAGCAGTAATAACCTCCACTCTTCTGTGTTTTAGATTTTAAGTCATGTCCATGTGAATTTGTCATTTAAGGTCAGAAAAGTCGATTCCAATTCATTCCAAAGTTGTTTTATGAGTTGAAGCTCTTGAGGTTCCACTGGAATTTTGCCACACAGAACACAGTCCTACAGGAAACAGGATACGGTCTGCACCGAACAAACCCAATGCTACTACACTCGGTTCGGTCTTACACACTGCATATGGCGCGACGCTATGCTATCACTGTTTTACACCCTGCCAACAGATCTTTCACAGCTTTTGCCTGCGTTGTTCAAAAGGCAACGCTGCTTGTGAATATATCTACCCGGATGGGTGTGGCCATCTCGAAATGAGGTGTGTACAGATACATTTCAGGTGTATTGCTGTCTTGGTGACAGGAAACACAGATGAACCACTGAAAACAACCAAGACAGACATCAAGAGTCAGACGTTCATCATCAACTGTACTTTGTGTTCTCAAGTCACCGTAACACAGAGAACCTCATTGATTAGTGCATTGATTGAAGGTAGCTAAACCGCTAAAATAGCTATAGCACCACCTGGTGCAAGAGCAAGTGACCCGTTGATTGGTTTATTAGACGCTATGCCAATAACACATCCATGAAAAATTATCTGCAAGGCATAATTTTACTGTTGTTAGGAAAGCATAGACGCACTAAGAAGCCCTAAATCATGGGTAACTAATTGGACTTCAGTACGGTCCAGTTAGAGGCACTTTCATCAGGCCAAGATCCAGACCATCAGAATTTACAACTTGTGTAGTGATTTCGTGCCATATCCTATATACTAAAATAGCCTAGAAGTTCTATTAGCATTTTATGTCAACAAAAACAAAAAAATACAATTTTAACATATTTTAACAATATTCATTAATTCATTATCTTCCGCTTAATCCTCTACGAGGTTGGCAGGGGTGTTCCCCATGCTCATACAGGGGAGAACATTCCAAGCTCCGAGTAAATCAAGGACTGGGCGCCAATCCATTACTGGGCACTCAATCACTCACTGTTTTAAATTCTGAACTGACTAAATTATTTATTAACAGTATTTTTTTCCCCTTTCAACTAAAAACACAAAGCAACATTAAAGAAAAAGGTTTTGCTTTTGAACAAAGCAAAAATAGTTTTGTGTTGTGAATTTGCACAGATCTGATTGGCCGAGGAGTACCTTTGCTGATCTTACTGTGCACATGATTGGTCTGTGAGTTTTCAGCGAAGCCCGTAAAGTAATGACAAGAAAATCTCAGCCTCTGAAAATCAACAATGAAAATGAAAGCAATAGCATATTGTTACAGAGAAGGGGAATAACTGTAGCCTATCCCAGCACATGCTGGATGACAGGGAAACACCCGAGACACAATTCAGAGTGTATACACCAACAAAACCATCCACATCTGGAACCAAAATGACTCATTTATCTGCCAGCATGTTTTTGGACAGAAAGCATGTAATCTGCCTCACTGTGAACCGACACCCCCGGCATTCTTACTGTAGGGTGAAAGTGGAAACTGCTCGCTGCTCCTCTACGTCCCAGAATCTCATATTTAAATGTAAGTCTTATTTTAAAGCTTCTCTCAACATTTCAAACTTAGTGTTAGCACAGACAAATGAAATAAAATTTACGTAATTCCCCTTCTTTTTCCTCACTGTCCTCAGTTATATGAGACATATTGTTCCACATACTCACATTCACTCTTGTTCACGTTTCACGTGCTGCCGGTGAAACCTGAACAATCTCCCAGTTTGCTTATTTTATTATCTTCGAGTGAGAATCTTAATGTAGTGCGAGTGCAGTTTTTTCTTTGGTGCTTCGTAATGAGGGAATCTAGTTCCATATTTGCATTGCAAATGCAGATGCTTCTTGCTCAAGTGCTCCTTTATTTGGGGTATTGCAGATGCATTATACAAGTACTTCATTTATTGTTTCAAACCTGTGTTCGAGTGCACAACAGATATAGAGGAGGCATATTGATCATTAAAGGCATGCACACCACTGATAGCCTCATATTATTATTAGATTTAATATAAATTTTACATTTTTTACACTGTAGTAATATCCTCTTATCTCATTATCTTTCGTTTAACTCAGGAAAGGGTGCCAATCCTTCAGTGGGCGCACACACACTTTATAGGGGGCAATTTAAAACAGCCAATTTACCTTAATTCCATGTTTTTGGATTGTGGGAGGAAAATGAGGAAAACATGGAAACTCCTCTAAGATTGAGATTCAAACCTGGATCTGCAGAGAGGTGTACTTGCCAAACACTAAACTAAAAACTAATTTGGAAACATTTCTTACGTAAATCTGCTATTCATAATGCTTGATTTATTAACCCATACATACAGTTTTATAAACACGTCATAAGCCTTTGTTAATGTACTTAGATATTTATAACCGCACTCATAAAGTGTTATCAGTGTCATGGTGTTTTATTAAGTGTGTTAAACTATATCCTCTCCTGAAAGGGACTTTGACTCATGAGATCTTTTAACTGTTTATTAAAGTTTATAAGCTCTATTTAGAGGCATTGAGTAAAGCGTTGATCAGGAAGATCAGGCTTAACAGAACAGGCTACTCAGCTGCTGGTACTCAGCTGCTCATCCTCGACAATTGTAATGATTTGCTTGCTGGTCTCCCAGCTGGTTCAAAAACTCTGCAGTCCAACTCGTGTTCAACCAGCCCAACTGAACTCATGTTCCTCCATTAATCATCTCTCACAATTGGCTTCCTGTGACTGCTGCATTTAGTACAAGGTACTGACTCTGGTCTACCGGACCGTCTCTGGATCTGGCCCCTCTTACCATCAATCCATCTTTACTAAATACACTCCGGCACGTTTACTGCGCCCTAGTGATGAATTTTAGCTGGTGATTAAACTCACCATGGCACTAATTCTCACTCCATTTCTCTGCTAATTGGTGGAACCATCTTCTCAACGCTGTGCGTAAGGCTGACTCACTTAGCATTTTTTAGGAAACTTTTCAAAACACATATATGCCCTGAGACATTCTCCCCTGGATGGGCATGGGCAACCCCCTGCGACCCTCATAGAAAATTAAACAGGAGATAATAAATGAATGAATGAATGTGGTTAAGCACATAATGCAGTATGAATGTATTATAGAGCTTTATTAATGTGTTAATAATGCATTATGAGTTCCGGATTTATGTGGAGTGTTCATTATAATCTTCCAATTAATCCTCTATTACAGTCACGGGGGGTTGCTCATGCCTATCAACACACACACACTATAGGGGAACTTTGTATCAGGACAAATTAGTGCAGCCAATTCACCTTAAATCCATGTTTTTGGACTGTGGGGGAAAACCCACAAGAAGACAGGGAGAACATGGAAACTCCCCAGCACTAATAGGCACGAGGCCACCGTGCCGCCCGCTATCATAACCTTCCGTGCTCTATTTTAGCGATCATTGTATGCATGCAACATGCATGTTGGTGTGTACCGTTTAACCAGTAATGCAGTAGGTATGTTGTGTAAGAGAGTGCGTAGTAATTACACAGTCTCACCAAATTACATCTTATTATTTAGAGTTAATTTAATTTACTGTTCATTAAAATTGTTGTTGAACATGATCCCATTTTTTCGACCGACGTTCCAACCAGCTGCCATACTGAGAGTATTGATCTGTTCAGTGTTTGCAGGATGAACCAGATTGCCATCCCACTGACAGTGTGCTTTATTATATCTATGTGAGTAATTACCTCTATGGGGAACTGATTCCGATGCGCCTTGCAGACACCAGGTGAAAAAACATGCTCCGCTGGAGGTTTTCTGTCACTACGGCAATTTTAGTTTTTCCCCTGGTGGCCTCCTGCCACTGGAGATGGACAATGGAGGAGAGAAAAAAGAAATATCATAAAGGAGATCTCGTTAATTTCTCTGGAGAAATTGATTTCATCCAAAGATAAAGACCTTTATCTCACACGTGTTTCCTCGCAAGTTTTAGTAGAGATTAGAGATTTAGAAAGAGAGAGAGGGTGCCAGTCATTCAATTGGCAAAACCTCACTCACTCACAATATATAAGGGCAATTTGGAGCAGCCAATCCACCTTGAGTCTATGTTTTTGGACTGTGGGAGAAAACCCACACGGACATGGGGAGAACATGGAAACGCCACCCAGATTGAGATTCGAATGATGATCCCCAGTGCTGAGATGTGTAAGTTTTACCCACTACAGCACTGTGTCGCCCCATGCGTATGATGTAGACTTGAATGCTGATGGTATGTCACTCTCCTGGCAGAAGCGAATCCTCCATGGTCGTAATTAATTTTAAACCACAGGCTGGGAGTGTCAAATCATCCCGCTGGGATCCAGGCTGAAGTCATTACGGATCGGATCAGTGGAGTGAGATCAGAATTTATAAGGCAAAGCAGTTTGGCAGCTCACCAACCAAAATCAGAATATTACTGTAAACATTAACACCTCATATGAGTCGAAGGCTTTATTATGCATTTTAATTGCATTCATAAGGCTTCATAAAGTATTCATAAAGTACCACCAAATCCTCCCACTCTCCAAAAACCTGGATTCATAATTATTATTATTATTATGATAAGGGCATCACGTGGGTGTAGCATTTACATTTAGTCATTTAGCAGACACATTTGTCCAAAGCAACTTACAAATGAGAGAACAGCACATATTTATCCCGTTTGCCTCTCAGAGCTGGGAATCCAGGTTCAAATCCTGATCTGGGAGTTTTCAGTGTCCGTGTGGGTTTTCTCCAGGATTTCCAATTTTCTCCCACAGTCCAAAATCATGGATTCAAGGTAAATTGGCTGCTCTAAATTGCCCCTATCAAAATTACCCCATGTAGTATGTAATGTGAGCTAGTGTGCGCCCAGCAATAGGTTGTTGCACTGTCCTGGGTGTATTTGCCCAGCGCCTAAAATGTTCTGCCCTAAATGGGCATAAATCCATATTTTTGGACTGTGGAAGATGACAGGAGAACCTGGAGAAAACGCTGGCAGACAGAGAGAGAACATAGAAACTCCACTTGGTTCAGGATTTGAACCTGGACATCCAGCGCTGAGAGTGTGAGACACGCTTACTGAAAAGTTTGGACTGGCCTCCTTTTTGCTGCACTTATTGTCCATTATATTAGTTCCACTTCCTGTAAAGATTGTAGCTCTTTGTAGATCTACAATTTCAGATTGTAGTCCATCTATTTGCGGACTACAGCAGCACTGCTGCACTTGAAGCCCCACACTGCATCAGTGTCAATGCAATCCACCACCCAAATGATACCTGTTCTGTGATGCTCCTGACCAATAGAGAACAGAGAACCAACAGGGGACTATTAAAAACAAGAACATAGATGAACTACAGTCTGTAACAGTAAAATCTATATGCCCCTCCACCTGCAACCTTATTTAAGGATTATGCAGAAGATAACAAAATACTGTATATTATCTCATATTAACAGATATCCTGTACCTTTAATTAGTTATTGTCCATCTGACTCAACTGCTGTCCTTGTCACATTTTTACTTCTGTGTTGTTCATCCATCCCTTCCTTCTATTTAAGTGTGCCCCTCCCTCTGTTGCCAGGTTCTCGTCGCTAATGTTATGTTTCGGCTGTCTCAATCTGAGAGGCACCACAATCCTAAACCTAATCCTAATCTGTTCCTCTGCAGCTACTGATGGCGATTACTGGCGTCTGCTAAACCCAGGGGAGTACAAGGTGATGGTGCGAGCAGAGGGCTACAGCGTAGCCACCAAAATGTGTGAGGTGGGGTACAACATGGGGGCAGCAACTTGCAACTTCACCCTGGTTCGGTCCAATCTGTCCCGCATCAGAGAGATCATGAAGAAGTACAACATGCGCCAGGTCCAGCGGCGGCCTCGACAGTGACTAGAATGTACAGAGGAACGACGTGGGCGGTCAGCTTCCTTTATATTTGTCCCTATGGACTTTCAAAGATTAAATCATATAGAGGGAAAAGAATTGCAAAAATTGCTGCTTATGTAGAAAAGAAAATAGGTTTGTGTTGTACTGTGTTGCGCTGCTGCTGCTTTGTGCAGGTCTCTTTTTGTTCTAGATATGAGCTGATTCTGTAAACTTAATAGAGTATTATAGACACATTGTGACTTTAAAACAATTTTTAAAACAATAAACTGAGCTTTATATTAAGGTTTCTTTAAAAGGCTCAGGGTTTTATTAAATTAGTAAGGTACGAAAGGGCATGTATTATTGTGAATTAATCACCGGAAAGAAGTGTTATCAGATTATGTGCCTAGCAGAGTACAGTTACATCTCTTTCCTGTGATTTATTCACAATGATACACAACCAAGTGTCTTACTGCTTTAATAAACAGTTATAAACACACTATAGTAAAAAGACAAGGTTTGATTGATAAATGCAATTACTAAAAAGCAAAATCGTTAATAACCTAGTCTTCCACCACGTAATCTAGTCGAGTTTTTAAAGTGAATGCTGATCGCTGAGTAACAGGATTCTGATTTCTCTAGCAGTCCAAAACTGCCATCTAGTGACCAAATTACAGAACACAATTTCTAAAAAGAAAACTATATTGTATTGTGTACAATGCATTAAAACTAATGTGATGCGCCAGTAATGTCACAGCAGGACAAATGACTCAGCCAATCAGATGTAAATGACAATAATAATAATTCATTAGAAAAACAAGAATATATTATAATGTGGTTAGAAATAGTAATAAAAAATAAATCATGAAATAAAATTTTGTGTGTGTAGGGAAATTTTTTTTTTTCACTTTTGTCTCTCTCTTGCCCCCTCTTTTTTTTCTCCCTCTATTTATAAATATATACAATTACAATATTTCTGAGTTTAAGAAAATGTTCAAAACCTTTTCAGCCACATGAAATCCATTTCTTAATCTTGACGTTGGTTGAATATTTCTAGGGTCCTAAAACCAGTGTGCGCTTAGACACCATGTTCAGATGGTAATTAGGCCTTTGAGAGCTTCATTGATTTTGTGGTTCACGGTAATCACTGGAGCCGAACGAAACTCATTGCACCGACAGTTTACTCATTGCTTCGTCTCAGATATACAGCTACATCTGTATTCGCTATCGATGCAGAAATCTACTCCCATTCTAAGAACCTGAAAAAAGAGAGTGTTAGAACAACTTAACGAAGATTTTTACAGTTTAATTCCATCTGTTTGTAGCTTCACTAAAAACATTCTGTACTATTAGACTCTGTACACAGACAATGTGCAATAAAGTGAACAGGAAGTACACACGATGCGTGAAAGTCATTTATTTGACAAAGAAGGTTTGTAGAATGTTGTTTTGGAGGAATGGATCCCTTTGTGTTCTGGAGTTTAGATCGTTTCTCATGTACATGTCGAAGTACAATGTAGATACAATGCAAAGGTTAGCCCGTCCATCTCTCAGGGGATTTAGGTTTAAATCATTAAATTTAGTCATGGGTGTTCTCCGGTTTCCTCCCACGCTCCAAAAACATGGATTCAAGCTGAATGGCTGCTCTAAATTGCCCCACACAGTGTTGCCTATTGATAGATTGGTGCCCTGTTCTACGTGCCAGATCTCTACAAAATCTGTAGATGGGTGTCCTGCACTGTTGATGCCGCTGGCCACACAACTGAGCCTTGGTCCTCACAAGGTTTCTTCCTAAAAAAAAAACAACACAACCGGGAGTATTTTCTTGGCGCTGTCACTTCGGCTTGCTCTTTGGAGGTTCAGGCTCATAACACTGCTTTGTGACAACACACTGTTGTAAAATGCACTGTATCAATAATATACTTGAACTCCTGGGTGTAACTGTACAGTGTCTTAAATGTTCTTCCCTGGATGGGCATGGGGAACCCCCGTGACCCTAGTGGAGTATTGAGTGGAAGATAATAAGATGAGTTGTTACAATAAGTGCACTATTGTGCACTAATGCCACTGAATGTTGAATAAAACTGAACGCTATTAAATATCACTGTATTTGTACAGAGAATGTACTGTATATCCATAGTCTACACTATACTGTGTGTGTTCTCTATTCACAGTTATATGGAGAGCCTCATGGACCGGTGCATTGAGTCCAGCTAGCTGCGCCGCTGACATAGCAATCCCCCAAACTCTGAGCACCACCTGATTCTTAAAGTGAACAGCAAGTGACACACTGGTTAATTGCAGGATACACCCACAAATTAGGGTTTTATAAGTAAGGTAAGGTTTTATAACACTTGTCATAATACGACAAATGTCTATAGATATACTGTAGGGCCGCACGGTGGCGTAGTGGGTAGCACGACCGCCTCTCAGCGCTGGGGGTTCCCGGTTCGAATCCCTATCT
>JAOUQT010022167.1:0-11748 GCA_025769995.1 Xyliphius kryptos
GTGTGAGAAAAGGAATCAGATCTGAATCACTCGGTTCTAAATCACTCGGTTCTGCATCAATCTGTTGTGAATCACTTACTTTTGAATCAATCAGTTCTGAATCACTCTGTTCTGAGTCAGTTTCTTTATTAATGTAAAGTCCTTTAACAGATGCGGGCTCCGTAACCGAACGTTTGTTTGATGGCGTACAGGTAGTATCTCTGCCAGCCCTCCTTCATCCTCTCCTCCTCACCACTGGGGACACTGTTGGCCTCCATAGTCAGGTCTGTCTCACTGCCCCGGTCCCTGAAGGTCAGCGTGACGGTGGCGTGGTGACCTGGAACAGAGTCGGTTCATCTTTATTTACCCCTCGAGTTAAAAGCTCTGCATGTCTGCACCGTATGAGCAAAATTATACACACACACTTAATCAAACAGTTTATGGAAGGCCCCTTCACTCCAGGACACAGAGGGGTTCTGAAACGTACCTTCAGGCCAGCTGGAGAACCTCCACCTCATAACAATCTTCTGTCCCGGAATCTGCAAAATGAAATCATGGGGGAGGGGCGGGGGTCATTCCTTTATTCATGTAGTTTTTCATTTTCTGAGATGTTAATCCTGAAGATGAGATGGGACCCTTAACTGTGTGGCAACAGTTTAGGGAAGGCCCTTATCTGTGTTCCAGAACCTTATTGTCTGAAAGTTAAACCATACAGAACGCTTTGAGATGAATCTGTGGTTTTACTTTTGGTCACGCCTTGATGTTTTTACGAGAACGTGTCCAAAGCACGCGCCACAACTTTAACCAGCGCTCTCAAAATGTATCTCTCTCTCCCTCTCCTCTCTCACACTCCTCCCTCCCCATCTCTCTCCAGCCCTCTCCTCATTTTCTTCTCTTTCTTGCCCTTACTTCCAATCTCTCTCACCCTCCCTCTCCTCTCTCTCCCTTCCTCCCTTGCCCTTTCTTTCTTTATCTTTCTCTCGTGCACGCTCTGCCTCTCTTGCCTGTCCTCCCCTCCCTCTCTCACCCTTCCTTTCTCTCTCTCTCTCTCCTGAACTCTCTGCCTCTCTCGTCCCTTATTCCTTTTTCTTCTGAAATGAATGATAAATCTTTCTCACCAGATCTGCAAACTCTCCTGTCACGTTTCCTTCCAGCAGCCGAAACTTTCCTCCCCTCTTCCCCTCCACGACAGCCGCGAGGTGTGTGAACGCCTGGACCATCTAGCAGACAAAAGAACATAGTTCCATCGTGTAAACGCTGACTGTGAGAATATATTACACACAAACCATCCACCACCCTAATAACACCGGCTCTGTCCATGGTGCTGATCATCTGGGAACAATGGGACTAACTGTGTAGTATGTAGAGGAACAGATGGACTACAGAATGTAACTGTGGAACTACAGTGTCCATCTGTATGGTGGGCAGAGCCAGTGTAAATTAGTTACAGGTGGAGGATCTGCACCTCTTGATTGAGAAACACCCTGTACAGCTCCTCCACTGATGTCTGGAACGTGTCTTTTAAACAGAAGCTCTCTGTGGGGATCTTAACTCCGGAACCGGGACATTTATTTTGGGAGGAGGAGCCAACCTGAGGAGAAATAATACACCTGAGATCACAAACAGAGCCGAGACAGTGCATCATGTGACCTCATCCAAGATCAGAGATCATGTGACCTCACCTGTGATGTATTGTGTCTGACGGTGGTCCGCTGCTGCTGCGGTTGACTGGTGGCGTTGGGGGCGTTGGCGGCGGGCAGGATCATTCCCTGAGAGAACTCTGAACATCACATCACATTACTTTTACAGCTGCACTGAGAATCAGCACCAGGGACCTGAAGGAAACCAAAAAGGGTCCTCACCTTTCTTCAGGTGGGCTACGTAGCTGCCGAGAGCTAATTTGATCTCCTTCTCCCCCTCCCTCTTCATCAGGGAGGTTAAATGAGTGGGGGGCTGGTCTTTACATGCACTGATGCTGATCTGTTACAGATCATAAAGATGGTCCAATGAGTCTGAGGGTCCGGATCATCAGTACTCCCTCAGACCCCCAGCCACACGGATAAATAAACATGAGAAGGTCGGATCAGGAGGAGAGTCTGATGAGAAACGGACCCTCACTGTGGGGACGGACCCCTGACGGGAACAACCGTAAGAGGAAGAGGAAGGTCTGTAGTTACTCACGTCCAGTTCGTCCATGTCGTTTTCATCAGACAGGTTCAGCACCTCCACGGTCCCTTTGTACTTAATTCCGTTTTTGGCCGTTCCTTCATCAGAAACACAATGTTAGGAATCGAAAACGTTACCAAACGTAACACAGCAGCGCAGGTTTGTGTTTCTGTAAATCACATCACTTTAAACATCAACACTGATTGTAACTGGAGAGTTGAGGGTTTGGGTCTCAGTGGAGAACACAGTGCTGCACATTCTGATGGTACCGGTCCACGAGGCTTTGATGGTCCACTCGTAGAAGAAGATGAGTTTCCCTTTGCGGTTGTTAATGGAAGCTTCGCCATCGATGGAACTCACGTCAGAGATGTGACAAGAACCCTCACTGTTCTCCACTCGAACCCTGAGCAGAAGTTCATTCAGGACCTCCTGTGACCAGCTGGTGACGTCCCGCTCGGTCCTGCAATCACAGCGACCAGAGTAAGAACCTCAGAGTTGAAGGTCATTGCAGAGTAACGTTAGAACATACCGTCAGTTCTGCTGTTCAATCACCTTTAATACTCCATTAATACTATATTAATACTCTGTTAATATACAATTAATACTCTTTTATATTTCTGTTATACTGAGGCTTTAAACATATTTAACAGGGTTAAACTTTTTTGTGTGTGATTATTTTAGGATTTCGAGGGTTCTCTTTGTTCCTGAATGGAAAGCTTATCAGGATCTCAACCCTACAGCCATCTGCCACTTCTGTCTCTCTGACAGTTTCTAAAAATGGCCTGCTGAAGAGTCGGTTCCAGTTCCAATGGTGTCTGAGAAAAGATTAGAACTAAAGCGACATGAAACTTAAATATGAAATCTAATTCTAAACCTTAAGATCAAAGACTACAGAAGGAAGGATTTAATAAAGTAACAGTATGTCCTGCATTCAGTTCCATCTCCTGCATCAGTGTTCAATAAAATGTACTACAATTAAAAAGTTCCGAATGTTTAATAACTTTATAATGAACTGAAGTTTTTCCTAAAGAGTCCGGATTATCAAAGAAACTCAATTCGGTTATTTTGTTTCGAAAACAAACCAAACTATAAGACTCTCTCTGATGAAAAAACATGAACAATTTTCTTTTTGCTATTTACTTTTTAAAGCCATAATTGTGTGGAAGACTATTGAAGCTGTACGGTTTACCGTGTGTTCCACAACAGCTTTCAGATCCCGTTTCTCGTCTTTAAGTTCAAACAGCTTTAAAATTCCTGAGTTTAAACATCGGATAGATTTTTGATTTAAACTGGGAATCGTTCTTCCAAAACGCTGTACAAAGGTTTAGGAGAATATAGTCGTCTGACAGTCACTGCACAGATTTAAAGTCTTATTGATTATTGATCAGATGTTCGCTCTTTAGAACCCACCAGTGCCAGTTGTTGACGTTGGTGGCGTCGGCTCGTTCCTCCACGATCCACCGCGGATCTCCGTGTCCCCACCTCGCCATGCCGGAGTCTCCCCGACTGCACGCGACCTCACGACGACGACGGACACGACCTGCTGAAGACCAACGGATTTAAAAGCTCTGGTCGTGTGATCTGCTGCTGCTGTTGTAGGTTAGATACAGAGGTCCAGTCCACGAGCTCCAAAGGTTCTTATAGGTGTACCGTACAGAAGGTTCGGGAACGTTTTAATGATCACATTTCATCTGAATGGAGAACCATCTCAGGCATGTGGGTTCCAGAAGCGACGGGAGAAGACAGTTGCGGGTCCGAATGAGAACTTTAGACTGCTTCTTGGACACTTTAGTACCCATCTGGAATTAGTTCCTTCTTCCAAAAAAATGTTAGAAAAAGTATTTGCTACAAAAAGTCAACCAAGTAATGTCTCCTGTGTTATTTGAAGAACTGTGCGCTTTTAGCTTTGTGTAAACAGTTTGGGGAAGGTCCTCCAGTCCATACAGACGTGGTGTGTATGTGGGGGTGGGGGGGAGATCAGAGTGGAAAAACGTTGTCAAAACAGAACCATGACCTCCACCCCATTCAACAACTTCGGGATGAATTAGAGCTGAGATTGTGAGCCATGTTTTCTCACCCTGTATCAGTGTCCGACCGCAACAAACGCATTCTGGAGGGAAATGGAAACACTCCCACAGACTCTCGAACGTAAAAAAAACTTCTCAAAGGGATGAAACCCAGTGGAATCTCACATAATGACGTCAGGGCATCTTATGAAAAGTGTTGGTATGGGTTAAGATTCATGACCAGTAGATGGCGCTGTGTTAAAGACGAAACGCCATTTCGTTGATTTATTGAAGTTCCCGACAGGAGAGGTTTTAAACACTTACCCCGCCCCCCAGGTGACGCCGCCTCCCACAGCAAGTCATATGAAACCCATCAGAAGCTAAGCATCTGTTATTCACAGAACATCAATGTTCATTTAAAAATCATAACGTTTAATAAAATATTTAATATAACCTGCCTTACCCTCCCCACCATCCACCCCAGGTCCATAACGAGTGGACATCTTAGATTTTAGGACATATCTCAGGTCAGGTTCTTCCTTAACATCAGTGTTGACCTCAGAAATGCTCTTATCAAGTGTAGGTGTCCTAATACTTTTGTCATATAAACCTGGTTTTAAACCGATAATAAAACACTGAGGTGCATTTGTAGTTTCGTTCCGTCTGTAAACACTGACCCAAGACGACACAGCAGGTACACACGTTTTTGGGACAGTCGTAGGTTTACGACCTAAAGGTCCCCGGTTTGGTTCCCCATCCCATAAAGTTTTATGGCTAAAGTCCCCCTGAGCAAAGAACCCAGTGCTCACTCCACTGTGTGTGAAACAGAGGACACAGCCCACAGTGTGGAAGTACAGCAGGTCAACAGATCACGCTCAGAGAGAGAGAGAGAGTTCAGATTTATTGAGACACCGACCTGCTACAGCAGCATTGCATAGAATCAGACGGATGCAAAACAGAACAAACAAAAAGCTCCATTATTTACAGAGGAGAAGCTACTAAAGCTACGGAGATGCCGGTGCACCTCACACTGGTATGGTCGGTGAAGTTGGACAGAGCCGAGTTCATATTGCACTTTGGGAGATTTGAGGTCTTACAATTTCTTCAGGATATTTCATTCCTACAGAACGCGTTTCAGGTTCAGAGTTAAAGCTCAGTGTTCACCGTAAAAAACACAACACAACAAAACTGTGCAACAGGTGCTGATCTGCGCCTCTCCGAACACCAGCCGGGACACCAAGATGTGTGCTGGGACATTCCATCAGACTCAGATTTAAAAAGCATTCCATCAGAAATAAAAACAAAGTCGGATTTTATTAAACAACAGTAAGGCGGAGTCTCTCCGATACGGACGGTCGGGCGTTCCCGTGTGATGAGCTGCCGGAGGGACGTCCCGGTTCGAGACGGGGATCCACTCTGAGTCCATTAAACATAATGTCCATAAATCCTACAGCCGGTTAGAAAATCCATTTAGAAAGTAAACTTGTGATCCATCACACGGCCTCAGAAACCAAACGCTTAAATAAACCAATAAATTAAAGGGAGTCGTCGTCGAGGCGACAGAACCCACACAGTGGACTGATATTTACAAACACAACCCCAAAAGTTTGTAGACACTCTGCATTTAAACCATTAAATCTGTGTGTTTAATGACTTTAACGATGTACTTATTAACTCTCTCTTATAAACAGTAAGAATTTTCATGTTGTGTGTTCTTTTAAACCCAAACTTAAAGGTTTTATTTTTCCAAAACAATAAAAATATTCATATCTTGTAAAAGTTTGATTGGTGGCTTTCAAATTTAAATGAAAGAAACTGGTAACAGAGAGCACAAAACAAAACTTTGAAAAAAATACACAAAGTTGTGATTTTTAAGTAAAAAAAAAAAAAAAAAAACGAAACAAAACAATTTCACTTTTTTGTCAGTTACTTCACATAAAACAATCCTGTAAAACACCACAGTATTTCAGCTCTGGACTCAAAAAGGTGTCCACATATTTTTGAGCTTCTCATGTAGCTGCACAAGCTCACAAAGCTTTAAAAGAAAGAAAGACTGCACACTTTGATACATGGCTCTTAAAATAATCTGGTTTGAGTCTCGACCTCAGAAAGTGTGTAAACTGTGATTCCCGGTTGAATTTCTTTGCGGCTCTGCGGTCTGGGTGGTGGTGGTGGTGGGGGGGGGGTGTGAGGTGAGGCGGGTTGGGGTCCAAGCCCCTGTCTAAAGATGGGGGAATAAATAAGTTTGGTTACGCTGTGGATGTATGGACAGCGGGTTGTCGGCTGCAACATCACCGTACAGTGACATCAGTGGGGCTGGTGCAGGGATAGAACCGAGTCAGCTTAGGGCACCGATTGGCTGAGAGGAGAACACAGCCTTTGGGGCCCGTTATAGGAGTACGGGGATTGTGACGTGCACGCGCGCACACACCCCAGCTGTTGTGAAACTGGCAGTGCAGCCTTTTCCACAAGCGAGAGTCTCCATGTGACACGGAGCAGCTTTTAAAGCTCCACCCCTTTAATTCCTCCCCTCTCACCCTGCGCGCGCCCTTCCCCCTCGGCCAGCTCCCTTTATGAGCCGCAGAGCTGTTCAGCGGCGTGTTTACATGTACAGAGACCGTGCACGTTCCTTTAATCTGACACATCTATAAACCGTATTCACGGCGGCGTTACGCATCATGACGCCTTTACAGGAAACACCTGAGGGAAGGTCCATGCAGGTCAAATTCTGGGGTTCATTTAAATCCCAATTGTTTTTATCAGAGCACCCTGAACCCCATGCAGTCTCAGTGATCAGATGGACATGTAAAAACACTGCTGCTGAGCGCAGGGCTTCACCCCTGTCACCCCCCTCCCCCACCCGCCACAACATCATACACGCAGCAGTACGGCTTAACAAACCAAAATCAGCCCCCGCAGAGAGACCGTCAGGAACCCGGATGCCGTCGGACCGGCCGCCACGGACCGGCTCTGTAGTGTCAGAACTCTGAGTGGACATACAGACCAGCAGACATGGCTTCAGTAGAAGATAAAAGAAAAAAGGATACAATCAGCATAAAAAGGACAGAAAGGGAGCGATGTTCAGGAAAAAATCCATACATCCAGTGTGCACCGCAACACGCTCCAGTCTTCGCCCTCCAGCGTAGGCACTAAAGTCCGAAAGGTTCAACAGCGACAATCATTTAAGAAAAGAATTAAGTTACATTAGCAAAAGAGGGCGTTTTAAAAAAGATAAAACGGAGGGAAACGGCAGAAACATCAGAGGAAGTCTGCTCAAAAGGAGATGCACATGTACTACGTCTGGTTCCACCTTATATACCGTACGTCAGCCGCATCATTCAGGGTCATTAGGACGGACCCAATGTTTCAGTTATTAATTGGTGTAGGAGTTTCTCACAGAAATTTAGTAAATGATGTCTCTTAACGGGTTAACTTCTAACTCATCTCACAGGGTTTTGTAGTCAATTCTGATTGGTTGAAAAAGGTGGTCTGAAACCCACCCAGCATTTAGAATTTCTACAGAACCTCACTACAGAGCGCCAAACGATGTTTTAACAGAACATTGTCTTCAAACATTTTCCGTGGTGTCTTTGTTCCAAAGACCAGAACACATGGGTCTCACTTCCCGCCGTACGTACGCTCTCTGATTCGGTTCGGTATCTTAAGAGTCTGCATCTGGTTCCACCTTATATACGTACGTTAGACCAGTCAGGGTCATTAGTATAGACAGTTCCTCCTGTAAAGATCGGCATATAAAGATTTGAGTCAACATTGGGTGGAGTTACTTTGAGATCCAGGTTGTACTTCATCCTGGTCTTTAGCACCGTTGTTTAACAGGGTTTGTTGACTACTTTATTCTGATTGGTGAAAAATGGCGGTCTGAAATCCGCCCAGCATTTTAACAGAGCATTGTATGGCGGGATCGGTTTCGCTCACCACCATACGCCTTCTCTTTAGACAATGTCCATTTCTCATCATGATAAACTCCGCCTTAAAACTAGGAGTGTTCTAATTTTCAGCAGAGGAACGCAGAGTACAGCATCTAACAGTTTGATATATAAAAAAAAAGTGTTCTTGTTCTAAAGCGCCTGTGGGTTCCACTGTGAGCAGAGGTAGTACGTGTGCATGGAGCAGACGGAGAGATTGCTCTGGAATAAGAAGAGGTAGTGCGAGTGTGCACGCGTGTTCTGTTATAATCACTGACATAATAATGTTTATATAGAAATACGATCAGAAATATTCAAACTTTAAAGGCTTAAATAGATCCTTCAGAACATACGGTCCACGGCGTGAAAACGCGTTTCCATATAAACATAAATACTGTGTGGATGACCGAATCCCTGACAGTGTCAACCCAGGTCCTACAGTGAGGGCGCGTGGTGCCCGTTATTATAAATATACTGGGTCCTCGTATAAAAATAGATTTCATTAGGATAAATAATTCTGGTTATTGTGATGGCTTCAGAAGAACCGTGTGGTTCAGGAGCGCACCAGGATCTCCATGATGTGGTCCAGGTCACTGAGGTCGGTCAGACAGAGCTGCAAGGTGCCACCGGGGACGCAGCTCCAGTTCTTGACGACGTCGTCGCCGCCAACGATCGCACCGCCCCCTCTGGAGGCGGAAGTGACCAGAACAGAGATGTCCGAGGAGTCGTACATGGACGTGTCGATGTCCTCAAAGATGTCGTCCAGCGGCAGGTCCGTCAGGTAGCTTGTGGAGTTCGTGATCTCGAACGAGCCGAATAAAGAATCTGGTGGCCTGGGGTCAGTGAGTGTAGGCGGAGTAGCCGTGAGGACCGAAGAGCAGTCTAGAGAGACGGGAGAGGCCTCGGGAACGTGGTGTGGGGTGGGAGGAGCCAGGATGGATGCCGCAGGGGGCAGGAAGGTCCCTCTCTCCAGCCTCATCTCTTGCTGGAGTTGACGCAGTGTGTTGGCCAGTAAGACCGAGCGGTGAAGGCTGGGCTCGGCCCCGCGCTGGCAGCTCTGCAGCTTGTTTACACACAGGTCCAGGATCAGCTGTCTCTGCTGAGGGTATGGAAGGCCAAGCGCGGGCTCCTCACACTCGCTCAGCTTCCGCTTCACCCCACGTCCGAGCGCGAACCTACAGCGGGACAGACGAGTTAGGAAGGTGCACGCTGCATTGAAATTAGATCATCTAAAATAAAATACTACAGAAAACATTTAATATCAAAGCATCACAGATTATACAGAGAAAAGTGCATTTTATAGTTATAGATTGGTATGAGCAGGATTTCCGGCTGCGCTGCAGGGAGAAAGTAGGAAGGCAGTTGTGTTTAAATGAGTGATGGTTTATATATTTAAAATGAACATATTATTAGAGTGAGGTTTGCTTTCTTTCCTCTTACAATGACACAGGAGGGGTCCTGGATTCGATGGCCATATCGATGTAACCATCAAATTTAGAATCACGACGCCAAGTTTCAGATCTGTAGACAATCAGGAAGTGAGAGACTTTGTGATGAGTGAGTGAGTGAGTGCTTTGGTGTTTAGAAGTATAGACGACGTCCCATTCCAAATGGGGCCCACTATACCAGCAGCTGACGAAAAGGGTCTCCCCTAAAATGTTCACACAATGGTTTTTAATGTTCCACATGTGGAATAATGAGACTGAATAAAACCCTCAATAAGTAGAAACTGTGTCCCAAAACCGATGTTCATACTGTATGTGTGAAACGGTCATCCTCTGTTTAATCTGCAGCGTGAACAAATCTGGTCGTAATCAAAAAAAAAAAAAAAAAATCAAATAAAGCTGTATTTGATTAGACACGACTTTAATGGATCTGTGGACAAATCTTACAAAAGTTGAGTCTTTATTTGTAATTATGTAGCGTTAGCATTTGATTAAATAGTTTGTGTCATGTTTATTTCAATTGATTGTGATTTTTTCCCATTTTTTTTCTCTTTTACCCGTTTATTGATTAATCTATGCATATGTACAGAGGTGGGACAATGAAACTGAACCCCTGTCATTTTAGTGTGGTGAGGTTTCATGGCTAAATTGGAGCAGCCTGGTGGCTAATCTTCATTAATTGCAGCAGTAAGAGCAGAGTGAGACGGTTCAATTAGCAGGGTAAGAGCCCAGTTTTACTCCAAATATTGCAATGCACACAACATTTGAAGTTGAACATCTCCCATGACCTGCACACTCACCAGATCCAAATATTATTCAGACCCTGTGGGTATTTGGAGGAGCGAGTAAGGAAACCCTCCTCCACCAGCATCATGTAGTGACCTGACCTGTCCACTATCCTGCAAGAAGAATGGCTTCAAATCCCTCTGACCACTGTGCAGGACTTGTAGATGACATTCCCAAGACGAATGGACCCAAAAGGAGGCCCTACAGCATACTAATAAATTATTGTGATCTTAAACCAGCTGTTTCGGTTTCATTGGCCAACCCCTGTGTTTATAACAAAAATTTAAGGGATATCAGGATGTTTGTTATTCTGTTTTTGTAACTTTGAAATAATAATAAAAAGCCTGTTAAAAAATAAAGCTGTATTTAGTTCTATTCACCTCATTCTTAGTATATGAGCAGTACGCTCAAGTTCTATGCGTTTTAGCAAAGGCGCCATAAGCCTCTCGTGGAGACGGCTTCAGAGTAAAGGGTGAAAATGGTAGGGGCTGCTCTCGCATTAGTGTGGGTGGTTCAGCCTTCTCCATCCATCACGCCGTTGCACACAGGAAGACATCCCCCGCAGCTCTGGTTGCAGACTGCTCCTTTTTACTGCAGAAAGCAGCGGGAGCCTGAAGAAACCTTTCCTTCGTGTTCAGCCGAAACCGGGGCTCATTGTGCATTCACATGAGACTGAACTAACTCCAGCTCACTCTGATGACAATATCGCAGTCTATCTGCTTTAAACATCTGCTGTTCACGCCGACAACAATGGCCAACTCCAAATTACTCAAATAAATCCCCAAATTCAGTAAAATAGCAGAAAGACGGAAACCATCAGTGTCACTACATCCCATTAGAAGCACGATGCTTTGAATAGACTCACTGAACTCGAGTATCTGTGAACGTGGCTCGGTTCATCATGCGACTGTGGAACTGTGGTTTAAAGTGAGCCGAAGCCATTAGACTGGCCACTTTAATCTGCTCGCCATGGCAACGATGAACGAGAGGCTGAGGACTGAGTGGCGTACCAACTCCACGCTCTCACTCAGAAAAAAAAGTGAAACTGCTGGACCCACTGAGAACCGAAAAGAACAACCCCATACGCACCACTAAATTACTGAATTCAGAGGTTACATAACATCAAGCACACAGCTATATGTGACGTTATGGTAGCTGCTGGAACAGTTTGGGGAAGGCCCTACTGCATGATGGTTAAAAGACTTTTAGAACTGAGATTGTGAACATTGGTTCCCTTAGGCACACTGCAAAATCATATAAAATCTTTTTTTTTTTTTAAGCTGCAGATTTTGAACATCATAAACATTCCTGTAGGTGTCCCAATAACTTCCGTATTTAACGTACCAGGAACTCTGTAAGCAAATGCTGCACATCCTCGACCTGCTGCTGTTTACAAGCCTTCCACGTCGTGAGAACAGGAAGTAGCTTTAATTATCAGAC
>JAOUQT010022178.1:0-11748 GCA_025769995.1 Xyliphius kryptos
TCTTGGTCTCATCTGTCCACAAGATGTTTTCCCAGAAGGATTTTGGCTTACTTACATACATTTTGGCAAACTGCAGTGTAGCTTTTTATGTCTCTGTGTCAGCAGTGGAGTCCTCCTGGGTCTCTTGCCATAGCATTTAATTTCATTCAAATGTCAACGGATAGTTCGAGCGGACACTGATGCACCCTGAGCCTGCAGGACAGCTTGAATTTCTTTGGAAGTTGATTAGGGCCGCTTATCCACCATCCGGACTATCCTGCGTTGCAACCTTTTATCAATTGGTCTCCTCCGTCCACATCCAGGGAGATTAGCTACAGTGCCATGGATTGTAAACTTCTTGATTATTGTGTGCACCATGGGAAAAGACTTATATTAATGGGTTTACATTTTTATAAAAACTATAAAAGTGTCACAACCTAAAGACCTTGAGAAAACTGAGACCAGTTGAGAACCACTGTATTACAAGATAAGTCCTAAAGTTCACTCTTGACCATTGATAACATGGAATAATCACACTAAGAACATATGATGTGTTTGATTTAACATTGCTTTTTATTTAATTCAGTTGCAAGATAAACACCATTCTTTATTTAATACCGGTTAATTAAAACACTAAAACCAATAACAGATCATTGACATAAAATACACCGCTGACAAACTACTTCGACAAGTGACATTAAACAATACGAGAGAGAAGAAAAAAAAAAAAACAAAAAAAAAACACATTCCTGTCAAATCAAAAATTGGCAATAAAAGGACAAAACTGTGACTTTAAAACTAAAACTGAAGTGAAACCCTTCACCTAAACTACAAATACACTTTTACCAAGGAGAAAAAAGATTCATTAAGATTATTAAGAGAAGCTGCTCTTTTGACAGAACTGAACAGTCCATAAGAAATGTTGTGTCATCCAGTGGAGCGAGGACTTTCATCATCCACTACTTGGGTAAACAGTGGTTGCAGCAAACACTGCAAACTCTAAAACTTTGAGAAATCTGCGAAAATCACAGCGAAACCAGGGTTTTAAACAACAGACATCCATTAGAACTCCTCTCTGTACATTCAAACAGAATGATCTACAGCAGTGTGGAGCAGCAGCAGTTGCATTTACATTAGACTGCACACATCAGCTTATACAAACTTAATACTTTGTGGTTACAAAAAAAGCGGAAGTCTGAGTTAAAAAGGAACAGAAGTGTGAATACTGAGAACCTGAACGGTCTGTGTGATAAAAAAGCATCCAGGGGTCAAACACTGGGCACTGAGCAACAGTTGAATCATCCAGAACTGTAAAACTCAATCTGCTACAATATGTGGTGCTTTGATATTTAGTGACGAAAGCTGATAGCAAAGTTTCCTAAATTGCTGCAACTTCCTTTGACGGATATCAAATGCAAGATCCTTCAGACCTCTGATATATTGCCAAATCTTACAATGTGTATGCTGACCCTTGTACCCCAGAGATCGACTGCTGCCCACTTCATACTCACGGGGTAATAATAAAGGTGGTGCTATCAGAGGTTGTGAGGCTGAGGGACATGGAAATCCCAAATTTTCACCGCTGACTGCAAACCCAATACAAACCATATAGATAATCTCCAGGCAACTGAAAGTCCCATCCTGGTTTCACCTGTCCTTCCTGACAAACCTGGGAACATGGTTGTAGCAGCAAGTTCACTAACAAAACACTTCACATCACACTAAAGTGCGAGGCGCACACGTCACATGATCATACAATACAATTCACCGTAGTTCGTATCTGGCATGAAAATAAATATATGCGTCACATTCCTGAGATTTCTGTCAAGTATTAACTCCAGTTCTGCTTTTACTTCCAGTTCAAGTTTAAACACAGTGATTACACCATGACAACTTCAGCATTACGATCCCATTTAAACGTAAACAATGTAGTCCCGTACAATATCTTCCTATAAACTGACTTGATGCCCTAATGCCCCCATTTCTTGTACTTGAGATTCTGGTTCTCTGAGGGACCACATTGACATTAAAGGGGCATTTTGCTCATCCTAAAAACAAACACCAATCAGCTACTTTGCTCCTTAAAAAAAAAAAAGTCAGTCAGTAATACGGTCCTAGGTCCTCATATCCCACATAGCTCCGCCACTCGGTGAAGGTGCCATGCAGGCATCTTGGGCTTCCGTATTTGTCAACAGGGACGCCCCAGTCCGCGTGGTCCCGACTCTTGTCGCTTTTGAGTGAGGCATGGATGATCTTATAGTTTTGTGTGTGGTTACTGTCCCAGTACACGTTGCCGTTCACCTTGTAGTAAACAGCAAACTCGATTCTCTCCCGCGGTGTCAACTGCTCGTGTAACTCCAACTCAAAAGAGAAGGTGTCCCACTCTGAGCCCGAATACGTGTCCCTGACATACTGACAGTCTACGTCCACGTGGCTCCTCCACTCGTCGAAGGTGACGCGCAACTTCACGGATTTTTCGAACGACAGGTTTTTGACCTTGACCGTTCCTGCGATGGCTCGGTCTTTAAGGATGCAGTGTTCGAGGCAGACGAAGTCGTGCTCTAGACGCTGGCGGAACTGCAGGTAGTCAGCGCAAGGCTGGGCGAAGTCCAGGACCAGTTTGTCATCGTCCTCTGAGATGGCGAGCGCCGAGGTGAACAGCTCCTGAATGCTAAGCGGGACGTCAATCGGATCATCGAATTCTGAGAATATCTTCACCACGGTGAGCGCCAAGCCCTTGTGGTCGGCGAAGGACACCTGCTTTTTGGCCTTGCGGCATTTTCCCAGGGAGTCACTCAGCATCGGCTGAGGGAGGGGAGAGTGGTAACATGGGCGCAGAGGGCGTTTACAGTTGTTCGTCTTCCTGCTCTGGAAATCGTCTCTCGTCAGGAAAAGCGGCATCGCCAGTTCAACTGGCATGATGAACCAGACTGCACCCACTGCAAAACAGACGCATCATCAATAAAAACAAAACAAGGTTCAGAGTTGTGTCTTCATACAACAGGAACATGTTTTGGTAGGGTGGCCTGTGAAGTTTGCATGGTTTCTCATTGACTGTCTAATAAGGGGTTTTGTGTCGGCTGTGCGATGGACTGTTTCCAATAGCCCTGTAGAGTAACCCAGTTACCAGCGACCTCATTACGAAAGATTCTGCTCAGGACTTTTATCGTACTTCATATCAGCGCAATGTAAATCTCTCGTTAATCATTCATTACAGTAATTAGATCAATCCAACTTCTGCAGGAACAGCTGGCATGATAAGTCAGAGGTCATCAAATGGTTAAGCTGCGAGAACATCCCATTCCGAACCCATGGTCACTGACATCTACAAAAAAATATAAAAGCTTTAAAGATTTAAAAGGCTGTTATTTTTTTTTTTTTGCTTTCAGTTGTTCCCATTAGGGGTGCCACAGTGGGGACGTTTCTATAAAATATCTGGGCATCACCCACCACCATAACAATACTGCTCTGATCATCAGTGAACATACTAAAGCAACTAACAGTATACAGAGGAACAGATGGACTACAGATTGTAACCGCTAAACTACAAGGTCCATCTGTATGATGAGTGAAGTTTATAAAATGGACAATGCATCAATATACTGGCTAGTCAGGGTGCATACCACTTTTAAATTAGGACAGTCCTTTATTTTTTTATAATCTTATACAGGTAAAATATACAGAAAAACATCTCATAGATAATTTCCTTTCTTGTTCTGTAGTACTTTTTAAGGATCCATGCCACAGGGTTCTGTAACATTGCTTTGGGAACCTTTTATAGTACCAGAATACAATAAATCTATTTTAGTTTTTTTATTGCAGGTAAAAACATTCAAAACTAGGATACGGATCCATAAGTACTGAAGTCTTCAATGAGACCCTCAGCAAACTTCCCAGACGACGGAAGCTTAAGTCCTTATGGCTCTTAGACCTCCATTGTTTAGATAGAAAGCGATTAAGCGGAGCGACCTGTGACCCACGGCTGGGGGGGGAACCTTGCATGGATTTGCTCTTCATTCAGTTACTGTGTCACGTCTCGTGCACCTTTACACCCATCGTGGACCAACAAGCTTGTTAGAATTAAATCAGCATCAATCACCTCATTAGTAAGGACAGCAGGAAAACAGAAAATTAATTAAGTAAATACTAAAATATTTACTTAGGGAAAAAAATAATCCCCTTTCTGCAAACCTCTAATCAGCCATTATATATGCACGTTTCAAGTATTATTTTCTTTTATTGTCTCTTTAATCAATAAAGAACCATAATAAAAAAGTATTATGCATCAAAACCTTAATTGTATAAACCACACACTGCAGGAATACTGCACATTGGGGCATCAGTGTTCACCTCTACAATGTGCATAAAACACCATGTCTATTAAAATCCAGCCTAAATATTAGAATGTACATTAAGGGCTGGCGGAACATCAAGGTGTTCACGGTCCCACCAACTTCTACCTAACCCTAATTGCTCCTTTGGCAATGTATACGTGGCTGCCCACCACTCTGAGTATGTGGGCTCACTTCACTAGTATGTGTATTTCACTGCACAGATGAGTTAAATATAGAGGACACACTCCTCTTTGTGCAAGTACAGCACGCAAAAAGATCACTTTATCACATCGTGCTCTAAATAGTGGACAAACATTAATAAATATAGGGGTTTAAACGATTAAAGCTATCATAGAATGAGATCCTATTGTTATTCTATTCTAAACCGGGTTCACTCCTCGTCCATAAGTGCTAAGTATAATTCATCACAATTTAAAGTGGTGCATAGACCAACTGTAGTCTGGCAAGGTTGATGTAACACACTCCTGCAGTCCACTCACGATTGTATTGGTCCTGCTCTGAAATTAAGTGTCCTTTCTCGTCTGCAATTTTTAAACACCCTGGAAACTACACTGGTTCCATGTCCAGTTACGCCATTGTTTGGGGTTGCTTTGGATCACGGTCATCTGCAAAGCAACAAGTAATAACCTTTAGTATGTTGCTCGCCAAGCACGCATGCTATTCTTTTGAAATGAAAGCTTTCCTCTTCACAAATAACAAGTGGCCACAGGAGCTTCTGTGCAACGTAAGACTGGAGAAATGGCCTGCTTATAGTTTAGGGTCATTGAGCACTTTTTATAAATCTTGGTCATCTGTTCTCGAAATTATAGCAGAACATTGTATCATTCCGAATTGAAAGAGTAAGATTCCACCTCATTATTTATTTATTTTTATTACACACACACATACACACACGCACGCACCTCAAAATAATAAAGGGAACACTAAAATAACATGCTAGGTTTAAATTAATAAAACGTTTCAGTAAAAAATCTTTCTTTAGTAGATGTGGACTGCATTGAGAGTAAAACAACATAAAAATTATCAAAATGTAAATCAAAACTATTATCCCATGGTGGTCTGGATTTAAAGTGGAAAATCAAATCACCAGCTGACCCAACCTCAGTGAAATTCCTCAAGACAAGTTAAAATGAGGCTTAGTAGAGTGTGTGGCCTCCACGTGCCTGTATGAACCCTCTGCCACACCTGGGCATGCTTCTGATGAGGCGGCCCCCTCAATGTCTCCTGGTGTACTGGCCTGTCTCCTGGTATCTGCTTCTGCTCCACGCTCTGGACACTGTGCTGACAGACAAAGCAAACCTTCTTGCCACCGCTCACATTGATGGGCCAGCCATACTAAATAAGCTGCACTACCTGAGCAACTTCTGTGGGTTGTAGATTCATGCTACCTCTTTTGTCCGTTTTATCACCAAATGCAAAAGTGACCAAAACATCGGCCAGAAAGGATTAGAACAGAGAAAAGGTCTGTGTTACCACTTCTTTATTTGGGTTGTCTTGCTAAGTGCCTTTCATTTCTACCCGTTGTCTGTTCCATTTGCACAACAGCAAGTGGAATTGATTCATTCAGTAACTGGACATTTTTGTTGTTTAGTGTTCCCTTTATTTATTTTTTTTTTAGATTGTTCGTTCATTCGATCTATTTATCTACCTATATAAATATTTTACTCAAACATATCCCTCTAAAGAGTAAAATCTGAGAAACTAATATATATAAAATGATCAGTTTCTCAGATTTTACTCTTTAGAGGGATATGTTAGAGTAAAATGAACATTGTTCTTTTGTTCAATAAACTCCGAAATTCCAAGCAAAAGTTTATTTATTCACAGAAAATGAGAAATGGTCATTAATCACAACTTTCATGCATCTTACATTTACAATACACTTAAGACACTTTTATTCAAAGCGACTTACAAATGCAATAACACCACAATTCAGTAATATTTTTGGTCACTTTTGGGTGACCTTATGCCACATAAAAGCTGGGATTAAAAATCATGCTTTTCCACCAAATATTGATTTCTGAACTCTTCCTGAGTTATAATTTTAGTTTTGTTCTTTCTGATTGAACAGAAAGTCGTTTTTTTGTTGCATTAGTTGGGGTCTAAAAGCACTGCATCCTTTTGTCATTTTGACCATTTCTTATTTTCTGTTAATAAAGGTACATTTTTGCTTGGAATTTCAGACACGTCAATAGTTTATAGACTAAAATAACAATGTTCTTATACTCAAACATATACCTATAAAAAGTCAAATCAAAGAAACTGAATTTTGCAGTGGTCTCTTCATATATTCATTTTCCCCCCTTAATATGGGTTTGCAAGTGTATACAAAATGGGTGTTCTCCTGTTTGCAAAAACAGAGGGACCCAGTTAAATGTAGAGTTGCAGAAAGTTTGCCTGCTGAAACCGGAGTGGAGGTCGAACCACGTTTTAGATGTAAGCAGTGCATGTCTACAGCTCCTGGTCTGTTTATAACGGTATTTCTTACAGTTATACACACAAATTCTAAACAGTGGAGGTGTTTAATCACGATGTGCATGCAGCGGGTATTAAAGTGGACATGGATGGTTTATGAACTCTGACAGAACCTTTCTTGGACATTTCATGGAGTGAGGACGCTTACACATTTTTGTATAAACTGTGTATTTCGGTGTGTGTGTGTGTGTGTGTGTGTGTGTGTGTGTCGGTAAAGTTAGAAAGCTCCGCGTTACTAAAGCAAACTGGAGCTGAGTTCAGGAAAAGCCGGTCTCTGTGCTAACGCTTTGTGTAGCAGATATGAAGCGGCTGCTACTTACCCGATTAAAGCATCTCAAAGGAGGAAGCAGGAACCCTGGGCCAGTCTTCAGCCCCTGGTTAGGAGGTTCTTTAGTTTGGAAAGTTTAAGCGAAAGTTCGTTTGGTGAGTGTAGGGCGCTGTTAGATCTCTGAGGGACTGCAGCGGATTCTCACTGAATGAATGAATATCATCCCTGTGCACGTGAACACCCCGCATCGACCAATCAGCGCACAGAACGCCAGCATGGGCAAAGCCAAGCTCGGGATCGCGGATCACGTGACCAAGCCGACTGCCCCCAAGGGTGGCTGTGTCTTAAACCGCATGACCCCTGCCATGTTAGTAAATAATGGGCCGTTGTTCTGACCTGTAGAGCGGCGAAGACATGTTCCAGATGTTTACAAGCGATATATTAGACTTAGAAATCACATTCACAGGAGGTCATTCCAACCTGTAGCCATCAAACTGTTTAATCAAACTATAATCAAATGGTAATATCAAACTGTATAATAAAACTATATCACCAAACTGTATAATCAAACGGTAAGCTCAAATGAACAAACTATAATCAAACTGTATAATCAAATTGTTTAATCTAACTATAATCCAACTGTATAATCAAACTATATGATCAAACAGTAAAAACTAAAATCAAACTGTATAATCAAAATATATGAATGAACTGTATAATCAAACTGTGTAATCAAACTCTATGATCAAATGATCAAACTGTATAATCAAACTGTTTAATAAAGCAGTAAAATCAAACTGTATTATCAAACAGTATAATATTCTCCCTGTGTCCACATGGGTTTTCTCTGAGGTCTATGGTTTCCTCCCACAGTCCAAAAACATGGATTTAATGTGAATCGTCTGCTCTAAATTGTCCCCATAGTCTGTGTGTCGCAAGCCTGGTAGAGGGTGAGAGATGTGTCAGGAAAGGCATCTGGCGAAAAAACGTTTGACCAAGTCCAATATGCGAATTAATCACTGTGGTGACCCCTGAATAATAAAGGGTATCACTCTGAAAGAAGAATAAGAAGTACTTAATGTACTGCAGTACATGTGTGTTGCTAACTGTAAAACATTTGAATGTTTAGGATGATTTAAACCCGTCTTCATGAAGATTGTGAATTAATTACAATTATGACGTAAGTATTAATATGCATATGCCAAGTCTAATATGCAAGTTCATCACTGTGGCGACCCTTGGATAATAAAGGGTAAAAGCGGAAAGAAGAGATAATCATCTGCAAGTTCCCCTCAGGGATCAATTAATTGAAAGGCATCAATACTACCCATGTTACACAGGTCTTTAGTCTGAAGAAGAGATTTTAGTAGTTTTTAGATTTCTTTAAAATAAAGAACATGTATTCGTCATAATTGAAACAGGTAAAATTAGGTGTAATTATTAGTAAAGGTTTGCATAATGCATCTTCTCTGATAACAAAATTCACACTGATCGGCCTATAATTGGCTTTATAGGGTGACAAAACTTTTCCAAAATTTTCCAAGACTTCCCAGACTCTAAACAAAGAACTTTGCAACATTGCACTCATGAGCTATGGCCATTTCATTTTTTGCAAATTGAAATAATTTGAAAAATCTACCACAGTGCCGCATGGGTTTCCCCCAGTTTCTCCAGGTTCCTCCCACAGTCCAAAACATGGATTCAAGGCAAATTTACTGCTCTAAATTGCCCCATATAGTCTGTGCATGTGTGTGCATGCATGTGTGTGTGTGTGTGTGAGTGAGTGTGTGTAAAATTGATGTTACAGATGCCACATTTATATTTTCATAATATACTAAATAGAACAAAGGATGATGTACTGAAAAGGATAAAATACTACAGTAATAGACTTCAAATACAAATATGTACATTTATTCTGTAAAAATTCATTACCATTAAGACATAGATGTGCAAATGTAGTGATGAACAATTATTAAACACTAATTATTCTTTAGTTTAATCCTAAGCATGTGCTCATGTTCATGTTCAGCCTACAGTTTCCTACAGCCACTTAAAATACCTACTGTGTAGTCTGTATGTATGTGGTATTGAGGGGAGAGGTAAGAGGGCAACACGGTCACTATTCTGGTTACAGGGCCTCATGTGGAACTGAGTGACATGGACATGGACAAGTGTCACCTGTCCAACTTTTATATATTACACCACTATTAATAGTAATTTAGTCCTATAGAGTGGGAAGGTGTCACATCGTACATCTCAAACTATATTATTCTAACCTGTGTACCTGTAATAAACACAATAATAATAAAACACACCTGTGTTTTTATGCTTATTTGTCAGTTTTGCTTCAGATTGAATAAAAAAGTTCAATAATTATTGAACCATAGTTTTTTTTGTCTCCGTCGGAGAGCATGGAGTTTACACATGATTGAACAAAGATCATGTTGCGGTCATTTGACACGACTTGCACATGTTAAAGGTTACTTAGTCTCCCTGATGAACTGCTGCTCTGGACTTTATATAAACAGAACGCTTCAGAAGTTGACTGATAAAAATACTTTTCATTTACTCAAGAACAGAACTTAAGTACAACGGCTTCGAAATTCTTGTTGTATATCGGTTCTTTTAGTGTTAAAGATTAAACACATGGTTTTCATATTTTCGGTTACCGTTGTCTTACAAAAGTCACATTTCAGATGTTTGTCATAGTTAGCAGCTTCATCAGATAGTGTTTTTTTTTAATATCTTATTTTCAATACGTTTTAATGATCCAGCGGGTCATCAGATTTATGAAAGAGAACAAGCTTATCTAGTCTCATCTAACAAACCTTCAGATTGTTATTCCTTTATCAAACGTATACATAAAGTCATTAAAATAAGCTTCACATCCAGCATCTGTAACTACAAATGTCACATATATAAACTTTATATATTTATAGATTTTTGTAAATAGTACACAGTGCTGCTAATATACACTGCTCAAAAAAAATAAAGGGAACACATCCTAGATCTCAATGAATAAAATATTCTTCATAATCTTTATCTATAATAGAGTGGAATGCATTGCGAACAAACTAACATAAAAATTATCAACAGGTAAATCAAAATTATTATCACATGGGGATCTGGATTTGGAATCATACTCAAAATCAAAGTGGAAAATCAAATGACAGGCTGATCCAACTTCAGTGGAAATTGTTCAAGACACATTCAAATGAGGCTCCACGTGCCTGTTTATCTTCTGTGGGTTGTAGTCACCACCTGCAAAAGCACTCCTTTATAGGGGTTGTCTCACTAAGTGCAATATATATATATTGACTAATTAAAACTTCGTAAATGCATATCAGTATGATATTCTGAAGCATAAGCTTCAGAAGGGTTTTTAAATGTGGGTAAAAACTGGCTCCAGCTTGTACTAGTTTAATTAAAGAAACATGAAAACATTCAAGAAGTTCACACCACCCTCCCCATAAAGAGGTTAAATGTGAGTTCCATTTTTTTACTAAAATAAGGGAAAAGACTGTAGTGATGAGTTTATCTCCTGACACCATGCATGGCTTTTTTAAAAATCCATAATCTACTGACACAGATTAAGTTCATCCACAGGATGTAAACACAACAAAAAACTCAGCACAGTTCAGTATGTTCAGAAGATTATATAACCTACTTTGTTTGCACTGTTCCAACATCTCTGTTTCATTATGTTCTCTTGATATTTCTCACTTATTTGAATTTGGAAATAGATATTGATATTTTAATAACCTTTATTTCACTATCTACATTTAGGGCATATATATAGATATTTCACTTCATTAAAGAAAAAATAACGGGGCAGTCATAGGTTTGTAGCTAAGAAACCAGCCTTGCAAACTGAAGGTCCCCGGTTTGATTCCCGATCCCACCAAATACTATGGTTGAAGTAGCCTTGAGCAAGGCACTCAACTACAATTGCTTGCTGGGCACCGTGTACAAGATTGCCCACCGCTCCAGGTATGTGTGCTCACTTCACTCAGTGTGTGTGTGTGTGTTTCACTGCACGGATGGATTAAATGTGGAGGACAGTCCTCTGTGTGTAATAATTATTATAATTATTATTAAGAGTGTTTATTTATAATAAATATTTTTAAACCATCACCTCTTTGTACATTTACCGAGTTACTCAATACGGCCTTGAACACAAAATCTGTGCTAAATATCACGAAAACACATCTGTTATGTAACGATCAAATTTGAATCATGGTTGTGGTAGTCCTAACTTTTAGTCTAATAGCTGAATGCGTAAGTAAACATTCAGAAACTCACTTTATCCAGCTGACCTCCATGTTCCTTCTTATCACTCTGTCTATCAGAGCAGGCGTGGGCTCCGTTGCTCAATATTGGATAACAGATAGAGTTTTTTTTTAAACAGTGTTAAAACTGACATGTGATGGTTGGAAAAAAGGTTGCGAGCCAAAAACAGCAGAAACTTTGAACTATGGCTTTGAATGTGGTTCTTTAAATAGATGGACCTTGGTGCAAAGTGCTGTCAAAAAAGAGCTGAAATGCCGAAATGAACCTCTGACATGAAAGTGAATAGCTTTTAATTTATAATTTAAAATATTTACACACACACACACACACACACACACACACACACACACACACACACACACACACACACACACACACACA
>JAOUQT010022186.1:0-11747 GCA_025769995.1 Xyliphius kryptos
ATTATAAGTTATGGTGTGATTATTTTGGTATATAACATCTTGAGGATAAAATGCATTGTGCCATGTTAGCCAACATAATGTTTATATGACTGAATATGTCAAACTCCCACAGGCATCAAACTCATCCCACAGTTTGTTCGTGCACAGTGTTCCCAACTCCTCAATAACGAAAGTAGGTATAGGCTCTCCTAAAACATATGACGTCACCACCTAATATGCATAATAATCCACCTGTGTGTAGTAGTTGAAGCTGTGGGATAAAGGTATAACGTTGTGGGAGAGAAAAAGGTGAGTAAAAAGACCCGAAATATGTCCAAGCTACAAATAAAACAAATTATTACAAAATCCTGTCCACAGAGTATTATGGATCGTTCAATATTAGAACGTTGAGAATGATGGTTGTCATAACGTCAAGACTAAAAGAACGACACTTTTCAAATAAGAGTAACCAGAACGCACCTACAAATTGTTTAGCGATCATTTCAAATTCAAGAATTAAGTTAAGGTAAATGAAATATGTCTTAACGCTGAAATGTTAAACTTTTTACTGAGATATATTGTATGTAGGCAGTGTTGGGCAAGCTACTTGTAAAATGTAGTGAACTAAGCTTTTAGTTACTACAATAAATAAAGCTTCACTACACATGAGCTACCACCCATAAATATAGCAGACTAAGTTACAAAACAACTCCTTAGCTACTCATAACCTACAAAAAAATATTTAAAAAATATCTATATATATAAATTTGTCTGAATAACTGGAGCTTATTGATAAACACATGTATGTATATGCTAATCTAATTTCACAATAATAAAACTATGTTAGCTTTTAAAAATACTTGGATCAGAGATGGTGGACAAACTCTTAGACAGGCTAGTACCACCAGTATGTTTTTCCCCCTGCAGGTCAGCATACTTTTACATTCATTACATAATGTTAATTTCACTCATTCCGAACACTTTTAAATCAAACTGTAGGGTGTTATATTGCACACATAGTTTATTATAGCCTTTTGCAGTAGGGCAATTAATCACCTAAATGTGGGTTTTTAGGTTGGTGTTTCATGTCTTAGACGTTGACATTTATTAGATGTGTCATGTTTGCTGAGTGTTGTGGAACGGAGGCTCACAGCAGAACCCAATACTCACTGAGGACAGAAACAAGAGAACATATGTGTTCACCCTAGAGCAGAGGTCACTAATAGGCAGACCAATGTCCTGTGTGTAGTAAGATAACTAAAGGCACTCCTCAGACAATCAGATCTGTGCAGATTTGGGAATGGGGATCATGCGCAGGCGAGGTATTTAAACGAGGAGCAGCAGTTAAATTATAAAAGGCTAATTCAGATGGCATGCTCTAAAAAAAGAAATGTTGACAGTAAGAGAGGAATGCAAGAGAGAAATAAACTGTTAAGATGTGAAATTGACAAGAAAACTTCTGTTTTAGTTACTTTTTCTATTACCAAGCATTTTATGATGCACTTTTTTCTGTTTATTTAAAGTAACTCTGGTTTTTAATTGAAGGAAGAAGAAAAAAATGTTTACGTATTGTAAACAATTCATTTATCTCTGCATTTAAAGCAATACAAATTGTTGCAATATTTTTAGCAACATATTTGTTTTATCTGTCAATTGTTAACATAAAATGCAGTATACAGGATATGGAATTAAATCTGGACCCTATTGAATTTTAATTAAATACCCTTGCTTTAGAGTCTCCTATTTCACAAGAAAAAATCACTAGAATGAATACTAATTGCTTTTTAAAATAATAAGTCGCTAAATGTTCGAAGGAGTCCCTAAATCTAGTGACATAGTAGCTAACTTGGCAACACTGTGCAAACAGTTTAAGCAAATCATGGTAATCACATATATATGTCTACATATGTTATTTATATTTCTATGTTTGTCTGCAATTATTTTCTTACAAATAATTTTAAAATCCGTGCTTAATACGTATTCAGTAAAAATAAAATGTATATAAATGGAGATATGCTTTTAAATCAATATAAGTAAACAATTATGGATTTTAAACAAAAGGTTGTAAAGTTAAAGTTTTTTCTCGACTTCTGAAGGTCTTTTTTGTTATTTCGTCACGCAGCGTTTTTTAAATCCCACAAACAAACAAAACTCACCAATGGGGGCATTTAACCCTAAGTCTCTTGCCGAGGAACACGGGAATTGTAGTTTAAATGATCCTCAACTGCTGGAGGATCATTGCGACCATGCTTTGTGAACTACAATCTCCGCCATGCATTGTTGCTGCCGCGCATGTGTATTGCGTTCGTAGCCGGCTGGTTCGCTGAAGCGGTGAGAGTTAGCAGACGTAACAGGCTGTGTTTGATCCGATCTCGATAATCCGAATTAATCTGGTAGGATTTCTCGGTTTTAAAGTAGAGACTTTAAATTCGGGACCGACCTAAAGCGTCTGCTACGTCATAAATCGGGGTTTGGGACGATAAAGTGGACAGAGAAGCAATAAAACGGAGTTTATTGTTTCAACAGTCTCATAAGAGAAACAGGAACAGGAGAAGCGGAAACAGACATTTTATCATTTTCAGAACGTGTTAACTGTTTAAACTCCGTGTTGTTTATCAGCTCAGAGATGGCGTGTGGAGCTACTTTAAAAAGGAGTATGGATTTTGATCCTTTGATGAACCAGAATTCTCCGAAAAGAAGGCGCTGCACACCGATTTCCCCCGCCGCCTCTCCGCAGAAATACCTGCGCCTGGAGCCCTCCCCTTTTAGTCAGGTGAACCCCAACCCCCTCAGTACAGGTGAGTTGTCCCTCATACTATACACCTTCATTGGGATGTTTACTTTAACTGGCGAGTCATTTGTTGATTGCCTTTGTTGGAAAACATTTTATATGAAACCCGTTTGAAAATGTTATTGTTGATCTCAGATTATCTGTTTTGCCAGCAACCCCAAAGTAATCAGTTTTCTCTCATAGAAACAAATAATGATCTAAATGCTACAGGCTAAAATAAATGTATCTTTTGTCATTGATTGTCAAACCTTTCATTTATTTAAGATCTGACAGTAAGCTTTTGCATGTCTACGCAATTGTATCTTATCTTTCTTGTCACACACGAGTTTATACACCTTACCATAGTGTCTCATCAGCAAATGTGAGCAATATACACTGCTTAAAAAAAATCAAGGGAACACTAAAATAACACTAGATCTAAATTAAACTATTACAGTTTAAAATCTTTATTTGATAGATGGTGAAATGCGTTAAGAACAAAATAACAAAAAATATCCAAATGTATTTTAAAATTAGTAATCCCATGGAGGTCTGAATTTGGAATCATGCTCAAAATCAATTGACAGACTGATTCAACTTCAATGGAGATTCCTCAAGACAAGTTCAAATGAGGCTGCTATGTGGTGTACTGACAGACACAGTAAACCTTGCCATAGCTTGCATTGATGTGCCATCCCCAATAAGCTGCACTACCTGAGCAACTTCTGTGGGTAGTAGACAATGCCTCATGCTACCTCTATGGTGAGAGAACTTACAAAATGCAAAAGTGATTAAAACACCAGCCAGAAAGAATGAGAACAGAGAAAAGGTGTGTGTGGTCACAACCTTCAGAAGCACTCCTTTATCGGGGTCTTGCTAAGTGCCTCTTATTTCTTTCTGTTGTCTGTTCCATTTGCACGACAGCAAGTGAAATTTATTCAGTGTTGCTTCCTAACTGGACGGGTCGACTTAGTTATATTGTGTTGTTTAAGTGTTGCCCTTATTCTTTTGAGCAGTGTACTTTAAACCCCAACTTCCTCTGCACAAATGAGTTAAACCCTTTTATAGCACCATTTTCTCAGCACTGTTTATTTCTACAGCTTAAAAATAATAAAGCTGTGGGTTACCTTCATTTATATTTGAAAGTGCGCCAAAGTTTTGCTTGTAATAAAAAATAACCAGTATGAAGCTGTACTGTCATAATACAAGAAAACTAATTATTGCTGAATTGTTTCTGTTCAATCAGTACTGTGTAATCATTGTCATATTTTGTCTCCACAGAACAAATTCTGATCAACATTAAACAAGAGTATAAACGCATGCAGAAGAGGAGACACCTAGAGAGCAGTTTTACCGATTCCTGTGTCGACTCACAGCCAAGTACATCCATCACAGGTAGCAGTTTTTTCTCATTAAGTTTTGAGTGTGGAGTTGGGTGTATCTGTAGTGTGTGAGGGAAGTGCATAGTGGGTTGCAGTACATCCATGTCTTGGCTGTTCGGTTCCATAAAAATGTGGAAGTGCAGTGGAGCGCAGACTGGTGTGGATAAGCACTGTGGTGTGGAATTGCAGTACATTGGATTGTGGGAATGCAGTGTTTGGGGGAAGAAGAATGCTGTGTGGTGGTGATCTGCTTTGCTGATGTATTTTAGTGGATTTTGGCAGTGATATGGTGCAACAGTGTGGTACGGTGTGGGAATAAAGTTTAATTGTGTGTGTTACAGGCATGTGCTTAGGCTCCTCGTCTCCTACTAAGAGGGATCAGCCCTTATTTACCCTGAAGCAGGTGGGAATGATCTGTGAACGTCTCCTGAAGGAACGAGAAGACAAAGTTCGTGAGGAATATGAAGAAGTTCTCACCTCAAAACTCGCAGGTAACAATATTTATGAGCTTATAACTTGTTACACAAACAGTATAGTCGACAGTATCATTTGTACATTTACATTTAGTTATTTAGCAGACGCTTTTATCCAAAGCAACTTACAAGCATCCAGACTTGGTTGGGGTCAGAACACAGGGTTGAAACAGCACCCTGGAGCAATGAGGGTTAAGGGTCTTGCTCAAGGACCCACATTGGTAACTTCAGTGGACCTGGGTTTTGAACCGCCAACCTTATGATTGATAGCCCAACACCCTAACCACTGAGCTACCACTAAACATAAAGAAAGAACTAAACATTTTAAAGGAGGCACTACATGCGATACCAAACAACATTCAATATTTTTCATTTTAACTAACACATTTAATTATGACTTTTAAGCAATAAGAAGAGAATTCTTTTTTTCTTTTCTTTTTCTGTACAGTAGGTATATTTTGTTGATAGTAAGTAGCCTGACTTTCTTTAAACACTAATTGTGGCACACAGACTGTGTAAGATGTTTTCAGGATAGCGTTCTTTCTTTACAGATGAGCTGTGTATAAGAGGTTCACCATTATGTTGCTATTTTATCCAGTGAGAATAACACATCTGTAAATTAAGGAGAAATCTGCTAAACTGCAGTTTTATCTTGATATTAAGCCCATCTGGTTTCAATAGCTGTATTTTTCACATCCTGTGTTTACCTTTTTATTAATTTATTTGTTCATTTTTGGAACAGAGAAAAATGCATTCAATCCTTGATAAAGATTTGTTTGCACTTACACCATCTAGTGTACAGTTAGGAGGAAGCTGATCCAAAGATTGTCCTCTAAGCTAATGATTCCTGCCCTGTATTGAATGCTAACAACTACAGGAAGCCAAAAGAGAGATTACATATGCTTGTACAGGATTTAATTTATTGATATTAAGTTATATGTCTATTAAATCAAGAATGCAAAAAACATATATCAAAGTATAATTTTCACACACCCAGTTCATTACCTATTAGCATGCATTCACTGTGGACATGTCTCAGATGTTTGATATGGTGAGTTCATTTAGGTGATGTATTTATTTTTTGCAGAACAATACGACACCTTTGTGAAGTTTACTCATGATCAGCTGATGCTCAGATTCGGTGATCAGCCGGCAAGTTGTAAGTATCGTGTGGGCACCACACTTCCTTTACTCAGTGAGTTTGTTAAAGGGATAACTGACTAATTTATTTTTTTAAACTAAAAACTGCTCATGGTGTGATTTTTATCAGTCAGCAGAATCCCAAAGCAATTGAAGTTAATGTTGGCTGTCACATTGTTATTGTTCATGATTCTGCCATTAAGAGAACACACAACAACATGGGTGTGAATGACCAAAATAAGTAGTGTCATGTTTTCGGCCCTTTTTTGCTAAATCAAGACTTGCCATCATTAATTGAACAAAGAATTCTGAATTATACCAATAAATTCTGTAGAAATATGGGACTCATGAAGCATTAGGAGTTATTTTTTACCTTAATAATTACATTATATAACCATTTTTCATTTCTGGAGTTGCGATTTTATTTCAATAGATTTTTTTACTGGGAGACGTTAGGGCTACTTAAACATTAAAGTTTTTTTCTTTTATTCCCACTATTTTTTGCACAGTCTGAGACTTGCCTGTGTAATATAAAACAGCTCACAAACCTGTCACTAGTTGAATGTGTAAAATATTAAACACCTGCTTGTTTATATTGTACTGAAGTGATTGTTGTAAATCTTTTTACAGATGTATCGTGAGTGTGCTTCGTGTGGGAACAGGGCCTGCCTCATTGCGGATGTCTGCGGTCAAGTTCCTCAGGCCGCAGATTTAATGACCCAATCTGATCGGCACTGTGACTGAGTGCGAACTTCATCCCTACAGTGTGCTTCACCTCCAGCCCTCATTTGTGCAGCTTGCATCGTATTTTGTTTTCAATGCTTTTCATTATGTTAACATTTTGTTTTAAAAGTTATATTTTATATATATTTTTATATATATATGTATTTTAACCATTAAGGTTGCTGTGTTTAGCGCTCAATCCCTCCTGGCTTTGTAAAAATGCTTCTCCTGTACAAATCACATGTATATTTCTATCGTAATTTCATCCTCTCAGATTGACATTTATTTCCCTCAGTTGCATTATTGATTCAGAGCTGCTGTCTTACTACTTTATCAAACTTTTTCATTGAAAAATTTTACCAATAAACTGTTTACATTGCTGTTTGTGTTTTCTTTATTTAACAGTTAATATTTAAAGATATTTACACTGCTCAAAATAAAGGGAACACTAGAATAACATCCTAGATCTCAAAGAATAAGAATTTTCAGTTGAAAATCTTTATTTAGTAGATAGTGGAATGTGTTGAGAACAAAATGTCAAATTATCCAAATATAAATCAAAATTCTTATCCCATGGAGGTCTGGATTTGGAATCGTACTCAAAATCAAAGTGGACAGGCTGATCCAACTTCTGTAGAAATTCCTCAAGATAAGTTAAAATGAGGCTCAGTAGTGTGAGTGTGTGTGTGGCCTCCACGTTCCTGTATGACCTCCCTACAACGCCTGGGCATGCTCCTGATGAGATGTGGATGTTCTCTTGAATAAGATGGACTAACTGAGCTACTTCTGTAAGTTGTAGACATGCTACCTCTATTGTGAGAGAACTGACAAAATGCAAAAGTGAAGAAAACAGCTAGAAAGTGAATGAGAATGCAGAAAATGTCTGTGGTTGCCACCTGCAGAAACAATCTTTTATAGGGGTGGCTTTTTAATTGCCTTTTATTTCTACCTGTTGTCTGTTCAGTTTGCACAACAGCAAGTAAAATTGATTTACTTGCTAACTGGTCAGGTTGATTTCACAGAAGTGGTTGACTTGGGAGTCATATTGTGTTGTTTAAGTGTTCCCTTTATTTTTTTTAGCAGTGTATTTCACTTACTGTGCTTACACAAAGCTGCATTTAACCATTTGTCCATCCATTGACACACACGCACCCGGAGTGGTGGGCAGCCCTGTACACAGTGCTTGAGAACAATTGGGAGTTGAGTTTCTTGCCCTCTTGCACTTCTGCCGTAGTACTTGGTTAGGACCAGGTATCAAAACAGAGACTATCAGGGTCGCAAGGCTGATTCCGAAACCACAAGCCTATAACTGACTTGGTGGGAAAGTACCTGATTAATGTGTGTGGTAGCTTATTGATCATGGCATTGGGCTATCAATCTAAAGGTAATGGGTTGAAATCCCAGGATCACTGATGTTACCAATGTGGGCCCTTGAGCCAGGTCCTTAACTTATTGCTTCAGGCTGCCTTATGGGGTTACCCTGTCTTCTCACCCCAACCAAATTGGGACACTTGTGATGTGCTTTGGATAAATTACCCAATGTAATTACCAGTACTTACACTATGTACTGCACACCTCATCATGATAATTTAATTTATTCAGAATATAAACATTTGGAAACCAACCAACGTTTAGAAATTACACAAGGGTGGCGCTGTTCTCCATTAAATACTAGTTATGCGATACCGATAAACGAAAAAACTTCATGTTAAAAATAATTGATAAGCAAACGACGTATTTTCATGAAACAATATTAATACACATTTAAAAGTAACGCGGTTTTAATAAATGTAAGTTGACTAGCACTATACTCGCTTTTAACTTTTATTTTAAGGAGGGACAGGACCCTCTATTATGCTTTTAAACTACCATTCAGTGACGTAAATCAATAAAATGTAATCGGGTAAGTTCCATGTACGTTCCAATATTTATTTTGATAAAGTTCGTCGCAGTCTGGTGACGTCACGTGCATGAAGTGCAGCGCGGTTGTCGGTTTGTTGAAGGACTTCATGCTGCAGCGTTTAGCATTTACAGCGTTACATCTCCGTGATGTTATTCATATTAACACTTGCAGACATGTTCAATACTTTTAACGTTTATTAAAGACGTTATCGTGAGGCATGGCGTGTTTTTTTAGAAGAGCTATCTCGTCTCAGGTACATTTTATTAACTGTGTTACGGTTTTTCTCCTTTTATATTGTAAAATATAAAACAAGTTTCTGATCAATGCGAACGCATGTTTAAACTATTTAGTTTAAATTTGCTGAATTTTTTTAATTAAAAGTTTGGCCGCCTGGTCTTTAGTTGTTATCTTATTTTTATTAAAATGTTTGGTCACTATTTTTTATTCAGTTTATTCAGGCTGTTTTTGTCTGTTTAATAGCATTTTTTTTATCTATTTAGGAATTATAATTATTTTTTAAACTACTATTTTAAAAAAGCAGTCTTATGGAAATAGTTTGTTTCTTGCTGCGTTTTAAAATTGTGAAATAAACCCCAGTAACATGTTTGTAATTCATTTACATTGCAGCTGGTCATTTAGCAGATGCTTTTATCCAAAGTGACTTACAAATTAGAAAAAAAAACCACAAGTCTGTAGTTAAGGAGACACCAGTTTCACAGTATTATCATCAAACCTGATCCATTATCCAATCTGGCTTCTATTTTTTTCATAACCAGTGCTTGTGGAAGAGATGTGTTGAGATGTTTCTTAAAAATGCTGAGCGATTTAGATTTTACAGACAGTGTTGGGAAAATCGTTCCACCATTTAGCAGTGGTGAACGATATGAATGTGAGCAGCTACAGCCAATGTAGAGCCATAGAGAAGTAGTGGAGTGACATGAGTTGCTTGGGCTGGTTGACACCAGTCAGGCTGCAGTTTTAAATCAGCTGTAGAGGCCTGATTGAGGAAGCTGGGAGAGCGACAAGCAAAGCATGATAATCGTGGCAGTAGATTAACCTCATTTAGACATTAACATCATCAGTCGTTACCTAATGTGAAAGTGTTTTTATTCTATATACAAAGTTGCTAATCTTGTCTTAGAAAAAATTGCAATAGTTTTGTTTTCTCTTTTAGCTAAGCAAGATCTGTGGCATCAGAGAAGAAGTTTTTATTCCTCTAATATCTGTGATCCCAGTGAAGAAACAGTAAATCTCTTACACATTTACTCTGACCGTTTTACATTTCATGTGCAATTAATGTTATTGTTAAATATATTTGTAGCATATTTGTGTAATTAGTTTATTCTTGCTGTATTTATTCTTGCTGTATTCAGTCCCACCCCAGGTGAGAACTAAACATGGAGAAGCAGCGTTTAGCCGCTATGCCGCTCTTAAATGGAATCAGCTTAATGAGAACATTAGAAGAGCTCCGACCTTAGGCGCTTTTAAGTCCAAACTTAAAACGTTCCTTTTTGAGCAGGCTTACAGTTCAGATTGATTTGCTCTTCACTGTCTGCTGTTCTTGTTTTTGAGTGTTTTGGTTGTGTGTTTTTTTTTTTGTTTTTTTTTCTATTACTATTTTTCTTTCTCTTAATCCATTATTTTGGTTTTTATATATATTTCTTTTATTTCTCTTAATTTTTTTGGCTGCTCTGTAAAGCACTTTAGGTTGCTGCTGTATGAAAGGTGCTCTATAAATAACCTTGCCTTGCCTTGCCTTTTAACCAAAAGCTAATGACTGCTCGAGATATTTGTGTTCTCATTCATTCATTCGTCATCTTCCACTTAATCCTCTACTAGGGTCGTGGTGGGGTTCCCCATACCCATCCAGGGGAGAACTTTTTGGGCGCTGAGTAGACACACCCAGAACAAAGCGCCAACTCATTGCTGGGCACACACTCACTCACACCAGAGAACTTGTAGAAAATCTACGTAGACACGGGGAAACCATGGAAACTCCACCCAAAGTGGTATTTAAACCTGGATCCCCAGCACTGAGAGGCAAACATGCTAACCACTTAGCCACCATGCCACCCATGTTTGTGTTATTTCAGACAAAATAGCACTTTATTGATCTCTTTGGAAGGATTCCCTCAGAGAAATTAAAATACCGACTGAGGACCTCCATTAGGATCTTCTTTAATCCACACTTAACTAATCCTTACAAACGAGCAATAAGGCTGCAGTGTAAAGGAAGACGACACAATGACTTAATGCAGGATTAATGAACAGGGCTTTTACATTAAGTGTGAGCCGTTATAATGAATTATCCATCATGAGGAGGAGTTCTTCTTGGGTTGGTATTGGACTGACTGACCATGAGAGATTAATTAGCATTATCCTCATAATTACTCAATCTGTATGGCTATTGTTCTCAATGACTTTTAAATGTGTTCAGCTTCAGATTTGGGTTAATGACTAAAAAGGATAATTAAGTGCCAAGTGGCCTAATTAATGAGTGTTCATTAATTACACCCCGATGACTGGGGAACGTAATATTACTTGATGGCGGAATGGCACCGTGGGAGTTCAGTTAGTCTGAATGTGTTTGAGGTCTTTAGCTGTACACACGCACCTCACCAGTCAGGTAATGTAATGATCAACAGTTTATCAGCTGTATGATTAGCTGTTTTCTTTATTTAGCAAGTTAAAAGTTGCTTCATCCATGAAATAGTAAACAATCACAACACGGTGTGAACAATGGATTAGACTAAATGCACAGTAATAAGTCATTTTCAGGAAAAGCACTCTTTAAACCAAAAAAACACTAAAATAAAAAGTGTGGTTCTGCATATCTTCGTTGCAAGGTATACTGTACTCATGTTTATATTGTTGGAATGACAAAAAAAACATAGGTATTTCCTAGCTGATTGGTTTTAGATTCATTTTTCTAAACACTGCAGACTGAGCGCAAAGGTTCATCGTACCCCATCCATTATGTTTTATTGCAAAATCATATGTCATCAAAGAACCAACATTTTGTGACCAATAGTAACTTTGTGGGGCAGACAAAGGCTTGTGGGTAAGGAACCAGCTTTGCACGCTGAAGGTACCTGGTTCGAATCCCGGTACTTGTGCAATGCACTTCATTTGCTCTCTGGGTGCCATATACAGGAGCTGCCTACTGCTCTGGGCATGTGTGCTCACTTTACTCAGTGTGTTTTTATGTGTGTGTTACACTGCATGGGCAGGTTACATGTGGAAGTCAACTTCCTCTGTGTGTAAGTGTTGTTGTTGTTGTTGTTGTTGTCGTCGCCGAGCACTTTTATTAAATTTTTGAAACCACTACAGCATAATCGAGGATCACTTCTCATGGCTGTAACGCGGGTTTGTTTTTT
>JAOUQT010022192.1:0-22198 GCA_025769995.1 Xyliphius kryptos
TGGTGGGACTGGGAATCGAACCGGCAACCTTTAGGTTACAAGGCTGGTTCCCTAACCACAAGCCTACAACTGCCCCAACTGCTTTGGCAAATGCAACACATTTTTTGGTTGTCATCTGTACAATGCCCATTTATGAGCCCTATTTCGGCCATGGCGACCACTGCGTGAAAGAAATCGACAAACTGTTCTTATAGATACGGCGTCTTTTGGTGACCAAATCTCATGTAGCTTGTCTGCAGTTGAAAAAAAGGCTGGCCCTGGCCTGTCAAAGCAACAAACGGTCCTGTCGAACAGTTGTCTTAAGGGGTCTGCCTTTTGGCTTGTACAGTACCAGTTTCCTAAAATCTTTATCCTCTCCACTTGACATTTGGACATATTAAAGATGTCTGCAAACTCAGTAGCAGACTTGGTCTTTATGATCAGCACTTTGGTGGTTAAATCTTTGGCATGTTATAGGCTTTACCAAGCTGTGGGCATCAGGGCACTTTTTGACAGTTTCATTTTGCACCCAGTTATTTATTTAAAATCCTTTGACAATAAAGTCAACCATATATTGTAACGATTTATTGATTACAAATTAAGTTATATACTATTTTAAATTGCTATATCCTTATGCAACCACACTTTGTCAGGGACTGTATAAAAGTCAGAGATTTTCAGGTGAACTTTACTACTACTGTCCAGATTTCAAACCATGTTCCAACAATCCAATCTTGTATTGAATAATAAAAAAAAACACATATCAGAAATAAGTAATTCTATTATAAGAAGGAACACAATTTATTTTATGTATTATGTTTAATAGCATACATTTTGTGACTGAAGTGATTTTTGTAACCAGTATTTATATTGACCCCGACAAAAAAACAGAGGCTAAAGTTAAAAGTTTCCTATTAAATATTTGCCATAAAGTATCTCATAAAAGAAAGTACACTTCACTTTTCACATTTTTATAAATATTTGACTATATATTTTCATATTACAACATTTAAGATATGACACTTTGATGAAGCTTGTATAACAGCGTAACGTTGTTGTGCACTTAAAACCAATCAATACAGCCATTATTGCCTAAACCACTGGCAACAAATATGAATACAACACTAAATGAAAATTGCCAAATATTTTCTGGCCATCATTTTCCAGTCTGCCTTAAATCTCTTGGGTATAGAGTTCACTAGCACTTTACAGGTTGCCACTAAAACATCACTGAGTTGGATGTTTGAGAACTTGCGCTTCTATAGCTTCAGTTCAAGTATGCCCCACAGATAATCAGTTTAAGTCTGGAGACATGCTTGTCCAGCACCTTTGCCCTCAGTTCCCTGGCAATGATCCTCTTGGAGGTGCGTATGAAGTTATGTAGAAATATTGCCTGCAGCCCAGTTTTCAAAGGTAGGTGGATCATACTCTTCTTCAATATGTAACAGTACGAGTGTGAGAGCGATAGCACCAAATTTAACATACTTGAAACCCAGTAACAAAAGTTCAATGAAACGGGGAAAATGGCTATACAGTGCGATGTACCCACTTTTGTTGACATTATTTGCCATGTTGAGTTATTTAGCAGACGCAATTATCTCAACACAAGTTAGCTATTTTAAGGGCACAATAAACATTAAACTCTTATACAAGCTGTACACTGACTACCTTATGTATGTATCAAGTGTCCAATCTTCAGTATTGTTCCACAAAAATATTTTTTAAAGCATATACAGAAATGTTATGGAGTACGCACTTTTGTGAGATACTGTATATAAACTAGCAACGTGAAAATTAATAAATTATGACAATCGATTGTAACCAACAAGACGATTTACCTTTTATATTTTTCCTTGTCCACCACCGGCATCACATCCATAAGTTCCAAACTTTCATTGATGGTCTTCAGCATTTTAAATCTTTCCTTTCCCCGAATCTAGTAAAAATACAAGATTCAACCACTGTTTAGCAGTGCTTAAATATTTCCATATATGTCAAAAAATAATTATCCAGCAATAAATCACAACCAAATTTAAGTTTTTTTTTTAACTCACATGAAGAACAAAGATCTCTTCCTCATAACTGGAATCCAATTTTATCTTCTTGGATTCAGAAGTAGGAGTAAGCTGAGTGTTCACTATAAAATAAAAAGATCTCCTGATAAATAATATTAACAATTAAATTGGTTGGCACTTGAGCATAAAATGCTGACAACAATTATTAAAAGTGGAAAAGAATTTTAAGCGTTTATTTACACAGTTTAAATGAAAAATCTGTGTGAATTTCATTTGTTTTTTTTCTTCCTATGGATTTACATAAACATTTTTTTCCAAAGCACTGGATCAATAAAACATTAATTTCTCAAAATTTTGACTACACTACTAGTAACAATCACAAAATAACATTTCGGAGACTGATTATAGTAGACTAGAAGCTTTTTTATTTTATTTTTTTACAAACAACTCAGTAAGGCAGTCTGAGTTTGGTATTAGGAAAAAAGATAAGCAAACGGCTACTTTAACATAAATAATTATTTTCTGACCATTTTTTCTCTCAGTGGCAGAACAGATGTTTGGCATGCCTTAGTTCTAGGTTTTAATAACCCTTTTGACCATAAGGTAACAGCCCAACGTTATTAAAAAGTTTAGATTACCATTTAAAAAAATATTAGCTAAAAAAAATAATTTAAAAAGCATCTGGGGCACTACAAAAACATTACCACTGTACCATTGTGTCATAATTACTCACTTCTTTTATTTCTTGTGGTTGTTTTTGCCACATTCTTGTTGATATTCTCCTCTTCATTTTTACGGTCACGGCCAGGACATGCACACACACGGACCTCAAAAGAGCGTCGGCCCAAAACCTTCCCACTGACGAAAAGAAACAGACAAAAGTGATTTGCTTGACTACAATTACACAATGCCTATGCTACCAAACTAAAGAAGAAGAAAAGCATGGTAATCAGAACTCACTCTTGTGTCTCCAAAGTCATAATGGTAAGGATGGGTCTACGGTTCATCCCCCCCATGCAGCTGCTGTTACACATGTAGTTTAGGAGTATGGTGGTGCACTCAGAACCCAACTGTAGACAGCAAAAAAAATAAATAAATAAACAAACAAATGAAGCAAACCAAACACTTATTACAGCAAACAAAATGCATGTGGTAAATGTACTGTTTGTTTAATGTTTAATTTGTTTTTCAAATTTTATGTTTTGAACTGGGGTTTTACTGGACTCTCTACTAATTATTTTTTGGATTTAAGGTTTACTTAAAAAGGCCACTTTTTTTTAAAACAAGAACAATTAAAACTACTATCTTTCAAATAGATGAAGAGGATGACTCTGCAGTGACTGTGGGGGGGACTTTTCTTATTAACATTCAGCTATGTAGATTTCAGAGGAAACCATACCAGAAAGCCGCAAAAGACAACCTGACCCAGTCTCCAGAGTCGGGAATTCCGACTGGTAGGAACGTGGCTCTTAGAAAACCTCTTTATATGCCCATATTGTTGGACGGAAAATGTGTGCAGCCTTAACCTATAATCTGCTGTGGGAATATATAGGGTGGCCTGCCTTATATCATTAACAAGTAGCAGGCTGCTTTTTTATGAGCCATACTGTAGAAAGTCATGAGACCAACATGTTTGGTGATTTACATCGGTGGAACTGCGCCAGTTTAAATGTATGTTAATACAGTGCAATAAAATATGTTCCTGTTGTCAACATCCTATAGTTGTGCTATCGTCTGGCATTACGTGAGCACAACAAATAACAGAGTAAGCACACATTTTTTTCTAATTTTGTCCACTTTTTTGATGTGAGCTTTAAGTAATTGGTGCACAAAGGTCACAACGTACATTGAATTACTGCAGCTGAAAAATACATATTTTCATCATTTTGCCTGCACATTGAGTTTATCTGGTTTAACTTCTTGGCTTGTTGTCCACTATCTACATCCCATGCAAATGCCAAAGACCCCAGGGCATGGCTAAATATGGCCTTTTAGGCCATATTACCTGAATTCTGGGGGGTGGGGTGGATTCAAACCATCAATAATCCCAAGTTGGAAACTTAATTTATGCAGTATATATGTATTTTATAGTAAGATGTGCTTAACCTTTAACATCATCAGCCCTTTTCACAAGTCTAAAGCTTGATACAGCCACAAACAAAGCAAATTCAGCCACTGATGAACTGTTGATGCTAAGCTGTAGACTACCTGAGGAGCCTCGTAGGGAACCGTAACACTTTGCCTCTTGGTATTGGGGTCCTCCAGATACTGAACCCTCTGACTACCCTCCAGGCGAATTAGATGACTACGATCAACAAAGCCTGTGGTAACAAAAAGAAAGAAAGAAAAAGAAAGATTTAAGAATAACCAGTTTAAAAACATAAAGTGCAGGTACTTAATAAGCACTACTTTTATGATAGAACACAAACCTGCTTAAATCAGATCTAATAAATGACATTATTTTAAACTTAACATTCTCAAAATCTATATTTAAAATATCAGGACAAGAAGACCAGAAAAGTGACCAGAAGACAAGTTTCTCTTATACAATATAGATGTTTTGTTTTTTTCTTCCCCATGTCAAGACACAATTGAAAGAATGGTTAAGGCCAATTTTACTAAAAGATCAACATCACAATCAAGCATGAACAAAAGATGATATATGCAATGCACAAAAATCACAACCAGATTTTTTTTGGTAGCAGTGTTTACAGTGGTGAAGAGCCTTTGTCTTTCCCAAGCGCAGAGCAAAACTATAAAGACATTGGTGCATACCAGAAATCCATTGACACTAATAAAATACCAAAATATTGTGGCTATAAATAAAAGTAACAATTGGTTTAAGACTTCTTGCCTCAAACCCATTGTAACAGAGTTGTAAAATGTTCAAAATTTGAAAATGATTACCTTCATTATTTTCTGCAACATTTTGGTGATGAGGGCAGCGTAGTACCACCTCCGAAACATGTTCTGGTTTCTTATAGATGGCAGTGGCACGGAGAATGGCTCCCTGTGGAGGTTCTTTATCCAACAACACATCCGCTGGGCATGTCTTAGCCAACTGGCAGTAAAGTTTGTTTAAAGTTTTGGAATACTAGAAAAAAGAGACAAGAAAAATAAAAATTTTACTTAGTGGTTATAAAAAATTTTTTTCTCAACAAACAGAAAATTGTGCAGCAAATTGGAGCTATTGGGATTTTTGAGGATAAATTTGAAAAAAAAATATTTTAAAGCATTAATTAAAAAATATTACAATTCACTAAAAGGATATTCCCCTTGGATTATTATTCATGATTATTTTATTTATGCCGATTAGCTCTTGTTAATCATCTGATTTCAAACATTATTTTAATCATGGCTGAATAAATATATGACAGTGTAACAGGTCAAATTACATTTTTTTTTAAATATAGCAGTCCACTAACTAATAAAATCATTACATGAATATAAACCCATATTGTTAGTTAAAGGTAACTATGTGGGGTATATTTTCTTCATACACTTTATGGCCCCTTTATGGCATATCATTTATATGCCAAAGCCAAAGTATTGTTGCTGACCATATCCATCACTTTATGACCAGTGTAATTCCAGCGTAATGCATAATGTGACAAAGATTACATCACCCCAAACTGGTTTCCTAAAAATGACAATGAGTTCACAGTACTCCAATGGCCTCCACAGTCACCAAATCTTAATCTAATCAAGCACTTTTGGGATGTGGTGGAACAGATGTGCATCATAGTTAGGCAGATGACAAATCTGCGTGATTCCATCATGTTAATTTGGACTAATATCTCTGAGGAATGTTTCCAACACCTTGTTGAAAGTATGCTACACAGAATTAAGACAGTTCTAAAAGCAAAAAGTGGTCCAAAATTTCACTAGCAGCATGTACCTAATTAATTTACAGGTGAGTATAAGATCTTCAATATTTATGAATATTGAATATTAAGTTTATAAAAAATTGGGCTTTGATAAATTAATTAAATAATTGAATTAATAATTTTCTTCAAAGTATAGCTTGTTATGGAACTATTTTTAAATGAAAGTTTTCAGACATTCCGAATATGATATGAAGTTGAAACGTGGAGACAATCTTCACTTCTGAACATTATAAACTTTTATATAAGCATTTCCTCATTAAAGCCTAACATTCGATAAAGATAAAATTGTTAAATGAATAGTATTATTTGTGACTGTTGTGTTCCATCACAAAGGATTTAAATGTAAATTAAATGTATTGCATTTAAGGTAACATTTTCGCACTTCGTAGAACCTTGACAATCTGACAATACAGAATCCAAATTATTAACTTTAAGTACATTAGTGATATTCAAATAATTTCAGTTTGACTGATTTAATTATTTTTTATAAAATAAGTTTAAAAGCATAATATGGTTCTTAAAAAAATTGTTTTCAATTTTTCAACTGGTTGATGTCATTATAAAATATTGTTTAGGCACCACCTCAAATAAAAATTATTAAAATCAGTTATGTTTCAAACACCTTCTTAAAATCTAGACAAGTCAGATATCACAGGTAGTTATTTGTTTTCTAGCATAAAATACTTCCACACTGCATTTTAGCTTCATTTCGTACTTTACATTTACAACATGAGTGACCGGTGAGTAATTGATGGGGTACAATAGTGCTTAAAAAAGCAAAAATGATTTTTCTGGGACTATATACAGTTTTCTGGTTTGCCTTCCTAAAGTTAATGCACATTTCTAAGCTTTATTTGCAAATAATTAAATTTCATTAAATGAGGCTATACACATTACAGTTGTGTTATCATAGCCTGCCTATGTAATTAATACAACTTAACTATGACTGAAAATATTTAATTACAACAGTATAAAGAAACTTACAGTGGAAGTAACAGACTTTGTTGTACTGGACTGGTTAAAGCAGATTCTGAAGTTATACATGCCAGGATAATCAGTGGTGGAAGGTACCACTGCTGCTGAAGGGGGCAGGTTATCTACAGCAGGTGACATATGAGCAGCCAAGACAGTATCCTCGGGAACCTCAGAAAAGTCCAAGTCATAAAAGTTCTCAGAAAATGTTCCATTTGGCAAAGCCTGTCAAAACGGAAAAATGTTCATGTTTATAAACAGTAAAACCATTTTAATCTCAAGTTTAAATGTAAAGCACAAAACTCACAGCATTAAGCCAGGCGTCACTGTCAGCTCTAGGTAATTCCGTAATAAGGCCATTTTGTCTGAAGAGGAAACAAATGACAAAATTTACAATAAACAAACGCCTGATATTTGAACTCAACATCTTTTATATAAAATTAAACATTTATCGTATACAAGAACCTAAAACATTTATTGCAAGCATGTGATTTTCACATTTTCCCCTAAATTAATTTTGTGCCCGTTAGGTACACCTTATTGCTAAACCAGTTTTTCAATTTATCAGCTCTACTTAACAAACAGGTGCATTTATTAGCTTTACAATTACAGACTAAAGTCCATATGTTTCTATACATATTTTCTTATTTTTCTTTACCCAATTTGTTAATGTTCAGGACCATTACATAACAGAAATAATTTTTTAGGTGAATGATTTTTAGCTCTGCAGTGACACTTTAATCGCGCTGATGTGACGTGCACAATTTTCATTGTTTCTGTTAACCGTTTTTCTTGCTAAGTAAAAGTAAATATCTAAAATGTATATCAAATATTGTTTGAAAGTCCCCCATCCTTTTTTTATTGGAGCACAAGTTTCAACAATTGTGCTGCATTTTAAGTTTGCTTTGCCTTTATCCTTGTCAAATTTACCACAAATATCCCCAAAGAAGATTGGGCTGGCCATTCTAGTCTTCCAAGGTAGTTTTGACATTACAAATGTATCCAGCAAAACAGCCTTAGACCATCATGTGTCCTTCTCCATGTTTAACAGTGGATATCACACACTGATGAACCTTACATTTACCTTCTAGATGAAATACAAAAAAAACAGTGCGGTGTACCAAATATCTTCAAAATTTATCAGTTCATAAGAGCGTTGCTCTTTTGAACCATTTTAGGTTATCAATGGGACATGAACTATGTTTTATAAAACTTTTGTCTTATATTTTACCCTAATCCTCCACTTTGTAGATGGTGCTTCTAATTTCAGAGTGGCCACAGAGCAGAATGTTATTCAGAGGTAGTAGTGCTTTAAATGATACAATCATAAATCATTCTTAAGAGCTTAGGCAAACGATTTGTGCTGGTATCACATCATGTCAGATTCCTTAGCCATTGTTACTATTGCTGGGCTGGATTTTATTTTTTACACATTGTGCTACATACCTGGTTCTGATCACCTTCATCTAAATTTATCCATTGTGCAACGTTTGGTTAGTAAAAAAAATTCATTAAAACTATACTTCAGCCTACAGTAAGTCTTTAATACCCGAAAGCCTGGAATAAAGGTAACTGTAACTGGCACCAAGATCTGTTGGGTCTTGACTGATGGAAGAATCTTGCCTAGTTTGCAAAGAGTTTAATTAAATATTCCATAGATATGGTATTGATATAATATCGGCTAATTAAAAATTTAAGACCATAGACTTTAAAAGCAAAAAATCTGTGCAAAGTATCATTTTCTGTCAAGTATTTACATGGTCAAGACCTCCTGATGGCAAAAGAAAAAAAGCTGACTGACTGAGCGTGGTAGGATTGTTGAGCTGCATAAGCAGGGCATCACTGCTGAGGTTGGACGCAGTAAGACGGTCATTTTTTAAATGATCCTGAGGGCTATGGAACAAAAAACTTAAATGGTAGACCCAAAATAAATTTCACTAGCACTCAGCCGCAGGATCCGAATGGCTGTCAGTCAAGACACGGCCCCCTACTCAAATTAAGGCCATTACTAATAACCATCAGACAGCATCTGCGAGGGAAGGACTTCATGATTTCGGAAACGTTTACCTTCAATGGAACAATGGAAATTCAGGTTGTGAAGGGGCGTAAACAACATCTGGCTATGAGGAGATGTTGCAGCGGGCATATCCTCATGACTGAGGGCCCTCGTCTGTGTGGTAATGACTGGGTTTTTCAACAGGACAATGCTGCAGTTTACAATGCCCGACTGACAAGGGTTTTTCTAGGAGAATAACATCACTCTTTTGACCATCCTGCGTGTTCCCCTGATTTTAATCCGAAAATTTGGGGATGGATGGCAAGGGAAATTTACAAAAATGTAAAGTTCAGTTCCAGACAGTGGACGCTCTTCATGAAGCCATCTTTAACACTTTGAGCAACGTTCCCACTAGCCTCCTGAAAACACTAGCGTAAAAGATTGTCTGAAGTGATCAACAAGAATGGCGGTGTTACTTATTACTGGGTTGTTTTTTTTTTACACTTTGATATCTGTTTTAGGGGAGGAGGGGTTGAGCTATGGTCTTAAACTTTTGATCAGCTGATGAACATCCTATTTCAAGTAAATTGTTGTTTTCAATAAATTCCCTGCTTAAAGGTTTTTGTCTCTTGTGCCGATTTCTTCTCTTAGCATTGTGAAGATATGCTTAGAACCTTTTTAAAGATCCAATAGTGCAAAATGCAAACTCTTGTAATTGTTTTACTGTTCTTAAGCTTTTGATCAGGAGCGTATTCTACAATCACGCAACTTACATTTCTATGTCACCCCAGAGTTGTTCAAAGGTGTCCTGGCTCATGGGTAGATTTAAATTCTCCAGTTCACTCATAGTACAGGCTTCAGCATTTATAACCTTTGATGGAAAAAAAAGGCAATTAAACACTTTTTAGTACAGGACAATAAATTAGCAATGAACATATGAAATGGGGAACCTCATTTTGACAGGTGGGTCTTAAAAATAATTATATTAACATTTAATTTCAAAACACATTTTACAGGGCAACCTATATAAAAAATACCATATACCACCATATACAACAGGCAGACTGCAGTTCACACGCAGACATACTTTACTGGGGACCTTAACTGATAAACTATTGGGAACAATAACCTTTTCACTATTTACTTTAAGAGATAAAACTTCTGTTGTTCTCACGTTATGGGCTTTGCCATGCAGTAAACTCACAGATCAATCCTGTGCACTGTAAGATCACCAAACATACTCCTCAGCCAATCAAATCTATGCAGATTCAGTAGCGTGGCAAGTACACAGAAAAGGTAAGGTATGGCAGCAGTTAAAAAATAAATTGAGTCAAAGAAAGTCTCAGCTGGCGTGCTCAAATAAAATTAAAGTCGACAGCAAACAACTTTTTAACCACTAATGGACCGTTCGATTTACTTTTTCTATTAACACACATTTTATAATGCAGTATTGCAGCTGTTGTTTTAACCAAAGGGAAAAATTATGTTTGGCCTGACATTTTCCTCCAACTGGACTCTCACTGAATTCTAAATTATATAAAACTTAAAATATCATATACCATAGTGATGAATGTAAATACAAAAACAATTAACACATAACTTTTATGTTGTTTAATTAAAGATGAATAAAAAAAAAACATGATAAAAAATACATTTAAAATGTTTACATTTAGGGTGGCACAGTGGCTTAGTTGTTAGCATGTTCGCATTTCAGCAATGGGGATTTCCGGTTGATCTGGGCCGATTCCATGTCCTCCCCGTGTCGGCGTGGGTTTCCTCCGGGTTCTCCGGTTTCGTCCCACAGTCCAAAAACATGGATTTCAGGTAAATTAAATGCTCTAAATTGCCCCGTATAGTGTGTGTGAATGTGTGAGCCAGTGTGTGCCCAGCGATGAATTGGCACCCTGTCCTGGGTGTATCTGCCCAGCGCCCGAGATGTTCTAGAGGAATAAGCAGAAGATACAAAACTAACTCTGTAGCCGTGCTCTTTATGCATTAGACTTTTACACAAAAGATCAATATAAAAACTGGTTGTCATTATCTTTCCAATAAAATGCGACTTCAGTGCTGTAGAGTCCACGTGTAAGCAAAATAAGCGGTGTATGTTGCTTATGAGCATCAGGCCACAGACAAACCGAAACCTCAACAACAAAGAGCTTTCTGTTCACTTTCCTAGTCATTAAGGTCGGTGGAGACAAAAACGGCAATGTTAAAAACTCTGATCAGGAAATAATCTCCTACCACAAACCTCCGCGTGTTTGCTTATCTGACTAGATTTGAATAACGCTCGTTTTAGACGGTTTGCAGAGCACGCTGTCCTTGCTGGCTAATCACACACTTCCTGGCAGAGTTCGACTACAGTCGGCCTGCTCGCGTGGAATTATAAATCACAGCAGAGCTAAATATTACCTCGTCTCCTGAACGGACCGGATTCCCTGTGATTGATTAGGCTTATTTTAACCTGTTGGGTTTTTCTTTGAATGTATTTTGAGGAGGCACACGAAAGATGACTGGCACGGTGCGTTTCAACTTCGTGCTAAACAAATAATGTTTCGTTTCAAATTGTGGGCGGAGTTAAATGGCGGGAAGCAGTAGAGCCAATCGGTGTTCAGTAGGTTCGCCAGCTTGCAGGCAGATGACGTCACGCCTGATGTGGGCAGGAACTTCAAGGTGGATATGGCATACTATATGGCAGGGGTGCCCACACATTTCTGGCCCTCGCGATCTACCAGGATTCATCTTTTTTTTAAACCTTTAAAGCTTTGTGTAACCCTTTTTACACACATCATGTTGATATTCATTTTCTTATGCTTTATCCTCTACTAGGATTTTTGTGGGGACGGTCTATCATTGTATCACTGGGTACACACTCACTCACACACCCATACACACACAGGCCCTATACAGGGCAATCTAGTAAAAAAAAAAACACTGTTATTCTGATGGTCTGCACTGAATGCTGTCAGCCAGGTGGGTGGAGTCTGAACAATAGCTGCTGATGCCAATTTGCCAGTTCTAAAGCAGGCTTCTAAATGATCATCAGTGGACCCATATCTGGTCTTCATTATTTTTATGTGAGGAAAAGGCATTCACATAAAACAAACAATTTTATTTTTCCATTTAAATCAGGTTCATTTGTTTTAGAGAATCCCAAATACATAAAATCATATTCATAGAGAATAAATGTAGTGTTTAATACCATTTATTACTTATATATTCAGGGATTCAAGGAGACTATTATCATTTCCATCGCATTGGTACATGGGACACGGACGAAATTATGGCTCACGGACAGTTTCACCCTGTTTGATTAAGTTAGGACTTAGATTAAAAAAAAAAGAAAATAAGATATAAATATTGAATATATAATATAGAATAATATATAGATAATACAATTATAAATCTAAACATAGCAGCATATGAAATCTATGTATATTTACTTTATTTAAAAAAGGAACAAGAAAGACTAAAGTAAATAGTAAATAAACGGTAAATGTTTAACAAAACAGCATTTACATTTCTCGCCATCTAACTGTTTTTGACATCTTCAGTCTCTGTTTTGTAAGCGCATATCGCTACATTAGCTTCTTTATCGCTTCAGCTTTCACCACAATGGAACTTTATCATGGACAGAGGCTTTCAGTCGGCCGATTTTAGAGATCTTATTGCCCTGCTTGTTTTTTTTTTATGATTTCCTTTTTTAGGGCGGCACGGTGGCTTAGTGGTTAGCCCATTCACCTCTCAGCACTGGGAATTTTCGGTTCGAATCCAGATCTGGGTGGAGTTTTCATGTTCTCCCCATGTCCGCGTGGGTTTTGTCCGGGTTTTCCGGTTTCCTCCCACATTCTTAAAACATGGATTCCAGGTTAATTGAATGCTCTAAAATTGCCCTATAATGTGTGGATGTGTGAGTGAGTGTGTGCCGAGCAATAGACTGGCGCCCTGTGTGTCTACCCAGCGCCCGAGACGTTCTTCCCTGGATGGGTGTGGGGAACCCCACAGCTACCCTATAGATTTGATTTGATTGGATGGATTTCCTTTTTCAACTCTATCATGTTTCTGCGCTTTTTATTTGATTTGCTGTTGGATCTGGAAATCTTTGTAGCCCCACGATTCAGCTAAAAGTAAAGCGTTAACTCTACTTTCACTTCTTAAGGATACTTAATGGGTCAATGAGACTTGTCCACATCACGTGATCACGCCAATTAAATCCGATGCAACCGGCGAGACTTATTACAGAGACTTATTTTTACTGAGAAAATCGACAAACACTGAATCAAGTGATATCCAAATGAACAGAAACCGAGGTTCCATCATGTTTATTTTTATGAGCTGACCACGACCCACTTTTGGGTCGTGACTACCATTTGAGAACCGCTGCATTGGCACACACCATAATACACCTAAGCTTTTTTTTGCTTTCACTGCTACACAATTATTAATCATGCACATCATTTTGTCTTTTGTCAAATATTTGTGAAATATGGATATATCAGAATATGCAATTTAAAAAGCATCCTGTCTGTTATTGTACAGATATTTGATTAGATATTGGTTGAAATGGGGTCTCACGCATCCCTCATATTAAGACTTTCAAATTCATGAGAAATATCAAATGCACCATCTTTCATAGGGCAGAGAATCTGCCCAGAGGCCCAAAACGCCCAAAACGCCGTCCCCTCCACAACCCCAATATAAGATTATGTAGACGATAATGATATGACATACATTTAATTTAATCCATTAAATAGCTTGTGAAACAGATTAGATATTGGTTATAATATCCCTTGAGTTGTCACACAACCAATGGGTCATTGAAAAATTTGTATTTTAGTCAATTAATAATAACCTTTTGTACAAGGCAGCAGTTCAACAGGCAGTACTGTAAGCTCGACAATGTGTACGACAGTCAAAATGAGCAAGAGGAGAACCACTTATATTTCAAGGAAGCAATGGGGAATTTTTTTTAATGAGAAACAGATCTTATTGCTCATGAACTGTTTTTAATTTGCTTTTTTTTTATAATTTAGTTAATTTAGTAGCTTGTCTTAACTGTAAAACAATTGCTAGATAAGGTAAGGTCAATAGATTTAGACAAAAATCTTAACATACTTAATTTTATACGTGTTACGATTACATTATGCAAAAACAATACATTGTTAAAGCATTAGTATTTATTACTTACTTTAATCGTAAAAAGGCAAAAACTCACGACTCGCTTGAATCTTCCCACTTGCTATTTTTGTGTATGGCTCCATCTCGTGGACACCTGAAGTATTGTTATCAGAGTAGCACCAAAATGAATAAGGTTGCATTTTAACAGATGATGCAATGGACAAAATATTCCTACATTACTCCCACCATGGAGAAATGTACAGTATTAGGAATAACAAATGGACAGCAGCCAATTGTAAATACATAAAAAAATAACAGCATGTACAGTATTAAAATTAGGGTTAACAAATAAATGCCAAAATGTTAAAAATCTAATAAAATAAGATAATAGTAAAATAAAATTAGTACGTACATTATATTTAACATAAACACTTATATTAAATAAACAAACATATCGCTGCTGGATCAAAATGATATCAAATATATATTTTATGTGCATGTATTTCCAATCTTTAGTTTAACTATAAATGTTAATCTCTTTCTAAATAAAAATAAATCGGAGATTCCATGCTTTAAAATGTTGAATTAGCACAAACTGCTAATAATAATATAATTTTTATATATAAGTTTTAATATTAGAGGAAAAATACAGTGCAATTATTATTATTTTAGAATTAAGAACTGTACTGAAACACACACAACTACAAAATTGCTTTCAATTGATGCAGTAAACCTTATATATTATTATTTGTTTGTAAATATTGTTGAAGAAATATAATTTTTAATTTGAAGGAGTAATACTAATAACCCATTAAATGTCTGCCAATGTAAATGTGTTAAGCTTTGAAGTTCCAAATAAAGTTAATGTTTTGTCAAAACAATTTATTAAAACAATGACACATGTGCAGGGTGTATTGTACATGCAAATGTAATGTTCCTAACTTGATTAAAAATATTACATGACTTGACTAAATTCAGGTTTGTAGTAATGTTCTAAGATGGCCACATAGTGTTGGGTTTCTTTGGGTTTAATGAGTGAGGCCCACATGACACTGGCTGGAGTTCCTACTTCTGTTGACTGGTGTCAGGTTTATCTGTTCCTTCCTGTCCCTGACACCTTGTGCAGTGAATGATAGAGAAGGCAACAAAAAGAAGCTAGATCAATATACTTTAAAAGGTGGCTATTTTAAACTAAATAAAGTAGTAAAACAGGATTCTGTGATTGGTTGTTGGGGCAAAGACCACACTGATAGATCAAGCTTGTAAATTTCCCACCGTTGGCTTCTCTTCATTACAAACATGTTATCTCACTGAATTAGGCTGTAATCCAAGACCACAGCAGTACAGGTCATCGAAAAGCACCTGTTCTGGGGAAGGATTAATCATTCTTTTTATCTGTCATCTGGAGAGAGTTGACTGTAAAATGATGACTCAGAGCATGACCCCTTTGGCATGTATTCCAAAATAGTAAGGGATTTATGTGCAATGAAAGATGGACAATGGCAGACCACTCAGCCCCTTTTAGTAGCACTAGATTAAAGTCAACATTGGACTAACATCAGGCCAGTGGCAGACAAAGTTTACACGTTATGATAAATAAAGAATGTTGTTATATTCTTTATATGTATATTACCTTAAAACACTTACTAGCTTTACTAGATTACTAGCTTACATAGCATACATATATTAAATCCTCATATTATTAAAGTATATTTGTTATTTATTAAAAGTCTACTCACAAAAAAATGGATTAATTTGAAGCCACCAAAAACTGAAAAGAGCACATTTTCACTTTCTACAGAAAAGAACGCTGTTTAAGTGACGGCCAACGACTTCTTATGTAACTCATGAACACCGAAATAAAATCAAAGTAAATAGACTGCAAATATTGAACATAAAACAACATTTTGGCATTTTTAAAAAAAGACATGTTTATTTAATAATAACAATACCCTATTAGAGCAAATGTCTAGATTGTTTTGCTCCTATTCACAACTGAGCGCAAGTCTGCGCGCTTTTATCATCTGTATTACCCTCGGTACAGCACGCGCACGTAATACACCCTTCCTTCCTTATCCAATGACAGAGAAGGTCAGGACGGCGTGAGAACGCCCTCTAACGGCAGACTCGGTAAAGCGCTTTCTATCCAACAGAAACCCTGCATTCAACTTCTGTACATTTAAATCTCTCTGTATGGAGGGATAGTGAAGGTTAAGTTTGATTTTTGTGGCGACAAACGATTTTTCCAACAGTTAAAAGTTTCAGATAAATGGGCCTGGAATAAGTTTGTTGCTCCTCACGCGGACCGTGTACCGGAGACGCGATTCCCTGCAAAATCAAGACGACGCACAAGTTTAACTGGATTGAAAATCATGCCGCCCGGCTTTCAGCAGCTTGGAGGAGAGGTAATAACGGTGTAACAGACATTTTATCATATTATAAGTATCTGAACGCTAGGACAAATTAATAAATCTGATACATAATAAGAGTTTTATATATAAATGATTAGCTAAAACACTTGGTAGAGACAGTAAATAATAAATAGTTAATGGCCAAGACGTTTAAATGAATGTCTTATGTTTGGAACAGTGATCATGTCAGAGTGTCAGAGTTGTGGAATACTTTACCACTGACAGTCGAAGCCTCCAGGCACTTATAAACAAACCTACGAGTCCTAAAAGCTTTAGTAATATGCCACTAATCGAGTTATAATCATAATAACGCCGAATTATGTCTTTTTTTGTAAATGAACCCGATCACTGCACTGACTTGTGCGTCCCAAATACGTCATGTCCTTGAAAGTAACGTTAAACTTAGAAGTGACCTTCACAAAGAGAACATTCTTGTAAGACTGGTCTGAGTTGTTCTTGATTTTTAAAATGTTTACATTTATAATGGCTTATCTATATACGACGTTTGTAAAAATCTATAACCTAAAAACAGTTTACTCCTTTTTTATCCATAAATACAAATTATTAAATTATACTTTGAAAAACAGAAAAGCAGCGTAGCTAATTTAAAATTTTATATTTAATATGGAATTTCTCTGCATGTAAAACAACAATTTAATGTGAGGAACCAACTGCAGAGGTTTTATAATGTATTTTAAGGTGTTAGGCTATTAAAGATGTCATAGATTCTCTATAGACTTAGATTTAAAATGTTGTGCCTATTTGTATTTAAGCTGCAGAATTGTTTTGGAAACAAATTTTTAGCTCATACAAAATGTTTTTTTTTTTACTTGTAAACTAGTAAACATTTATAGCTGAGTGCAACTAAAATTCAAACTGACTACACTTTCTATAACAACAGACATTTGCTGAGATCACATGTGCAAAAGTGTCTCTTGAAGTCCTACTGTGGAAAAAAAATTCATTATTAAATATAATAGCACATTATTATATAAGCAACATATTGTGTGTTTACACTGTAAAATGGCTCTAAGCATGTTCTAAATAATTTGTTAAAAATGTATGACATATCACAGGAACTATGTTAATACATTGTTTTCTGAATGTGTCTTAGTGGAATTAACAAAACAATTTTACATACAGGGTATTTATTTGTTTATTACAAGACAAAAGTAATATATTTACAGAAAATTTAAAAATAAAACATCTGCATTCTTTTAAGAACATTTTGATGTGATTCTGTTTCATAATAATCATTAGTGAGAGAGCATGTTAAAACTCTTTAAAGATGTTTGATGACTTGTTTAAAGAAATATAATGCAAAATTAAACATTAAATTAATATTAATAATATTTGCACTATGCAAATGCTATTGTCTTACCAAATCGATACAAACCTTTATAACCCAAACTATGAATAATTATATATAATATACATTAACTGTTTTAACTTTTTAGATTCAAGAAAGATTTTAACATATACATTGTGAAAGTATATTAAAAAAAATATGAAATTATATGTGTCTTTTACAACAATACTACCTTTAATTATACCAACCTGTTTTACAGTAAAAAGAAAAATAGGTAAAACAGTACTCCTATTTTTAGTCATGTGTTTGTTTTTTTGTTTAACAGAGAATCACAGGAACTCTTGCCCTATCAGTTTTCACAGCTGTTTTGGGCTCTCTTCAATTTGGATACAATATTGGAGTTATCAACGCACCTCAAACAGTAAGGCTAAAGTCTATAAGTATTTCTAAAAAAGAATGAGTCATCCCATTGCAGTCATCAATATCACTCAGAATTTATAAGGTTTTTTTTGTCATACATGCCATTTAGTTATTTAGCAGATGTCTTTATCCAAAGCGACTCACAAATATCCCAACTTGGTTGGGATCAGAACACAAGGTACATACAGCTACCTTGGAGCAATTAGGTTAAGGGTCTTGCTCAAGGACCCACAGTGGTAACATCAGTGGACCTGAGATTTAAACCCCAGCCTCCAGATTGACAGACCAACACCCTAACCACTGAGCTACCACTCCTACCACATGCCACATGCCTTTTATTGTTTTAGAAAAAAAAAAAAGTTTCAAAAATATGTTTAAAGGTTCCTAACAATCTTTTAATTTTATATTGGTTATAATGACTCAAGTATTTTCCTAACAGGTCTCCAACTTTATTATTGATATTTGCTTTTGAATATTTTGTACAGTGATGAACTTTATGTTAAATGATTTGTTTTATATTTATCTAGTAATATGAAGTAAAAAAAAAACAGTAGTTAATAATAATTATTATTATTTTATTATACTTTTATTATGGTACTTAGGTGGCACGTTGGTTAGCTCAGTCGCCTCTCAGCACTGGGGTTCCTGGTTCAAATACCAAGCTTGGTATTTTGCTGATGCTTTTATCCAAAGCGACTAACAGGTATCCCAACTTGATGGTTGGGGTCAGAACACATGGTTTATACAGAACCCTGGAGCAATGAGGGTTAAGGGCCTTGCACAAGGACCTACAGTGATAACTTCAGAGGACCTAAGATTTGAACTCACAACCTTCAGATTGATAGTCCAACGCCCTAACCACTGAGCTACCACACCACCCCATGTTCTCCTCGTGTCTGCTTGGGTTTCCTCCGGTTCTCCAGTTTCCTCACACATTTCAAAAACATGGACAAAAGGTAAATTGAATACTTTAAATTGGCCTGTATACTGTGAGTTTGTGTGTATGGGTGAGTGAGCAGGTGCCCAGTGATGGATTGGCAACCTGTCCTGGCTGTATCTGCCCAGCGCCCGAGATGTTGTCCCCTGAATGGGCATGGGGAACCTCACCGCGATCCTAGTACGGGATTAAGCGGAAGATAATGAATGAATGATGGGACTCAATAAACCCTTAATGAAACTGGATATGAACACACTATAAGAAAAGAGAAAAATGGTTATAGTTTTTAAAAATTTAAACATTTCAGTAGTCAATTCACCTTGAATCCAAGTTTCTTGATTGTGGGAGGAAACCCAGCAAAAAGTTTGACATTTCCCAGATGGAATATGTGTGCATATGTACTGCATGCCACACATATGCTCACATCCATTCATTCAACAGGGGTGGCATGTCTGGCAGCACTGTGCTGCTATCACCCATTGTGGGACATATGCTCAAACAGTGACTTAGTGCACGACAACCAGCATGGTGAAAAAGGGAAATTACAAGTGCATAAGGCATAGTGAGCACAACAAAATTTTTAAAAGGAATAGCTACTATGCCAGTACCAGTAATGGGAGGGGCACTGTAAATACAAAAGCACCCCTCCGACCAAACGCAACATTCATTCATTCATTCATTCATTCATTCATCCATTCATTATCTTTCACTTAATCCTCTACGAAGGGTCACGGGGGGTTCTTCATGCACACCCAGGGGCATGTACACCCAGGGCGCCAATCCATCACTGGGCACGCACTCACAGATTACAGGGGCAATTTAGAGCAGCCAATTTAGAGTGAATCCATGTTTTTGGATTGTGGAAGGAAACCGGAGAACCTGGTGATAACTCACGCGGACATGGGAAGATTGGGATTGGGATTCAAACCAGAAATCCCCAGCACAGAGAGGCAAATGTGCCAACCACTAAGCCTTCATGCCACCCCAAATGCAACATATGTATTGATTCTGTGACCAATTATTGGCATAAGATGTATCTGAAGTTGTAGCAAACTACAGATGCTTATAATGCTTATGACCGCTTGTGGGAGCCATATGCTACAGAAGATAAGTCTACAGTCACAAGAATCATACCATCTTGTTTACATTCCTTTGTGTCAGTGTTTATTGTTTTCATTATTTTATCTTAACATGTCACATATCTTCCACTTGACATCATTTTTCCTTTGATTGCTTTGGATGGGTTGCACGGTAGTAGTGGTAGATCCATGTTTGAGTTTCCATGTCCTCAAGCCATCAGTGGACACCCTTTGTCATATGTTCGATGAGCCAGGAGTCACTTATTTAATATCACAAGATTGACTCTTGTAATTCCCAGGTCTGAATAAACTCTCCACATCCACATCCTTTTGTTTGCATTCTTTAGTATTAGTGTTTATATACCTGCATGTTTTATTTCAATCATGTGTCCATTACCTAATTCTGTTTTCATTCCATGATTCCTTTGTTTATGGAGTATATCTTTATTTTTTTGGGGTGCTGGGTTTCCTTTTAGTTGAATTTTATTTAGTTGCAAGTCCCATTGTGCTTTATGTTGTATGTCAGCTTACATACTCGACAAAGTGAAAATAGGGGAGTGACAATCATAGAACAAAAAAACAGGTCAAAATGGGAATATTGGATGAGCGTGAGAAACAAATCAAAACAAAAAGTCTAAAGCAGAGACAGGTGGAGCCCTCTGACAGAGAATTAATACAGTGATCTGAAAAATCGTTTGCCCCTTTCTTCATTTCCTGTTTTTTTTTTTTTTTTTTGCCTGTTTGTCACACTTAAGTGTTTTGGAACATCAAACCAATTTAAGTAGTAATCAAAGACAACACAAGTTAACACAAAATGCAATTTGTAAATTAAGATGTTTATTATTAAGGGAGAAAAAATATTTAAACCCTCATGGCCCTTTGTACCTGAGTACATTGTCTCTAGCTACACCCAGGCCAGATTATTACCACACCTGTTCTCAATCAAGATGTCACTTAAATAGGACCTGCCTAACAAAGTGAAGTCCACTTCACTTCAGATCCTTAAAAGCTACACATGATGAGACCCAAAGAAATTTAGAAACAATTAAGAAAGAAAGTAATTAAGATACAATAGTCTGGAAAGGGTTATAAAGCCATTTCCAAATCTTTTAGAATCCAGCAAACCACAGTGAGAGCCATTATCCACAAATGGTGAAGACATGGAACAGTGGTGAACCTTAATTACCGCAAAAGCATAGTGATGACTCATTCAAGAGGTCACAAAAGACCCCACAACAATGTTCAAAGAACTGCAAGCCTCACTTGTTTCATTTAAAGTCAGAGTTCATGTCCCCACCAAGAGAAATGGACTTATATTACCAGATGAATAGCGTTTAAAAAAAAAGCACTGCTGATCAAAAAGAACATTAAAGCTCATCTAAGTTTTTCCAAAATACATCTTGATGATCGCCAAAACTTTTGGGAAAACATTCTGTGGACTGATGAGACAAAATTTTAACTCATTGGAAGGTGTGTCCCCCATTACATCTCGCGTAAAGGAAACACTGCCTTTCAGAAAAAGAACATTATACCAAAAGTAAAATATGGTGGTGGTAGTGTGATGGTCTTCAGCTGTTTTGCTGCGTCAGGACCTGAAAGACTTGCTGTGATAAATGGAACTATGAATTCTGCTGTCTATCAAAAGATCCTGATGGAGAATGTTCAACCATCTGTTCATGACCTCAAGCTGAAACGAACATGGGTTCTGCAGCAGGACAATAATCCAAAACAAACCAGAAAGTCCACCTCTGAATGGCTGGCTGAAGAAAAACAAAATGAATACTTTGGAGTGGCCTTGTCAAAGTCCTGACCTGAATCCTATTGAGATGTTGTGGTAAGACCCTTAAAAGGCCGTTCATGCTCAAATGCCTCTAATGTAACTGAATTAGAATAATTCTGCAAAAAGGCCAAAATTCCTCTAGAATGCTGTAAAAGGCTCATTGCTAATTATCACAAAAGCTTGGTTGCAGTTGTTGCTGCTAACGGTGGCTCAACCAGTTTTTAGGTTTAGGGGGCAATCACTTTTTCACACAGGGCCATGTAGGTTTTTTTTTCTCCCTTAATAATAAACACCTTCA
>JAOUQT010022200.1:0-11747 GCA_025769995.1 Xyliphius kryptos
CCCCCCCCCCCCCCCCCCCGCCCTTTTGTTCATTCCAAATAGCTCGCCCGTGCGCGCGCCACAACCGGCATGGACCTCTTCACGGTAGCAGGGACATCAGTATGCAGACATCATCTTGCCAGGCAGACGTGCACATTTCCACACAGAGATACACCCTGAGATTCAGCAGCTATTAATGTTAAACCATGGAAATGTTACGATGTCGAGACCGCCTTCGTGCGAGGCAATCGTGTCCGGAATGTGATGCCAAGGCACCTGAGTGAAAGACTATACTGCTGGACCATCCATCTTTAAATGAGGTTTGTCCTCTTTAGATTAGACCTGCAGAAGCAAGGAGACCTCCACACTGTAATTCTAAAAAAATTCCAGCCATGGTCCAGCCTCACTCCCCTACTTGCTATGAATTTACCATATCTCATTCCAAGCACTAATTCCAATTTAATTGCCACTGGCCTGAAGCCTCCTCAATAGGAGTAACAAATGGTTTGATTTCGTCGACTTCATCAGGCTGCATTTTAAATGTGACACAGGAACCCCAGCCGAATGCCAATGAAGCTGAGAGAGGACCGCTTGTTTACTAATTATCCTTTCTCTTACTATAGCGAAGGTAGTGTGATTTAATCAGTTTTGGGAGATGCCTGAGAAGAAATGGAACCAGGTTGTTCCATGTTCTTTAACTTGTCCTGAAGGTGCCCAATGAAAAAGTTTAAATGCAGGGAAATTTTAAGCTGGTGCATCACTAACAACAGTTGAACCCTGAATAAATCAACCATACTAATAATACATTGTTCATACACGATCTACATAAGTAAAGTTAAGAAACCCACAGAGATGGAAGACAACATGAAAATTTTGAGAGAAAATTATGAGAATCAACTCTTTAAATTCCTTTGATTGTCACCATATGCCACACCATTATGCCATCCTGACCTGATCTCAGCACTCATATGGGGAAGAAACCCAGGAAAGCAACATGGGTAGGTCGCCAATTTGTTGCAGGACAAACACGACGACTAACAACAAGTTTTTCTGTATTCTGAGCCCAAACATCAAGATGGTATACTTGTTAGTCTTTTTGGCCAAATTATCTCATGTTAATCCACCCACTAGCATGTTTTTGGACTGGAAGGAAAACCACACAGACATGTGGAGAACATGCAACGTCCATTCAAGAAGAACCCAAGCTTACCTGCCTTGGATTTAATCCCAAGGTCTTTTTGCTGTGAGGTGACCGTTCTCTGGATGTAGAAAGGTTTTGTCAATTTGAGTTAAGTTCCACAACAGGTTGTTGAACAGAATGATTCCTTGCCTGCAGGAAACCACTTCGCTGACTAATATCATACTCTGATCAGCTGCTATTCAGAGATATAGAGACAAAATGGCATCCAAGACCGTTCGACACTGATGGATTTCAGAAATGCAAATAAAGTACATAAGCAGTCTGCCATATCATGATCACAAAACATTACTGCATGTATGTGCTCAGTCTGTACATGATGTTTATTCCAATCACGACTGGTATAGTGCAGTTAATTATGAAGAATCTGTTCCCAACACCTGTCAAACTTAGTTGAGCCAATTTTCTTTCCCTCTAAGGGGGGTTGTGACTGATGAACACATTTCTCGGCCTAAATGGACACTAGATGAACCATATGGTTCGATGACATTATCTTGAGGTAATTAATATGGCATCTAGAATGACATCTGGTGGCATTAATCTGTTCATGAGCGGTGCATCACGCCATGTGTGGACTACAGCAGACCGTAGAGTGAATTATTGGTAGCTATTAATGGCACAAAATCTGGAAATACCTCAACAGTTGAGTGAGAAATAATTATTGCAAAGTGTTAACTGCAGCTGTGAGGGGACTTATTTTCAGGTTTGCGTATGGCTTTTTGACTTTGCTTGAGTTGTAATTTACCTCCAGCATGTCGGAGTTCAGCTCAGAGGTCTGTGATGCTTTTAAAGACCACATTGTTCTATACAGTCAGAACCCGCACAATTATTAGTTTGTTTCCAGCTCGCTGTAGCTCTGTCTCTGTAGTTACCCATCCCTCCTTCTGCTCGATCAATAAACAATTTGTCCAGGCGCTTTTTTGCTTCAGAGCACAAGGGTGTTGTGAATGCATTAAATCTGTGCTTGCGACTGTCACATGCTCTATCAGCCGTGTGCCCCCCATCCACCCGCTTCTCTAATACCACATTATGTCCAGACACTCACCAGGATTACCTAGATGTGTCGTCCCCCGTTGTCCGATCTCATTAGGTGTTGGCCCCATCGAGCTAGCAAATATTCTCATCACAGAAACTCACCCCGCTACAACCCCAGACTGACGTAGGCACCGCTGGAACAGATTGTACCTGTTAACTACTCAGTCATGTTAGACCTCAGACTCAGGATCTCTCTCGCTATGATCGAGACCCAAATACAAACATGTACCGGAAGGGGAGGGTTTTGTGTGTTCTCCATCTGCCTCCGATCAGCCAGGCTTGTCTCTTCAAGGCAAGAACATTTTGGCATTCAGTTTTCATTAAGCATCAGGTTAACAGCCCCCCCAAGGCAAAGAACAGTAGTAAGCAGCCTTCAGCAACACAGATCTCTTAGTGTGTGGGTTTGCTTGTGCTTATAATTAAGACACACTCCTGAAGGAATAATTGAAAGTGAAAGGTACTTACTAGTGCAGAAAATAAAGGTTCCGTTGTAAATTATTGATAAACATATATTGGTATAAAAAGCACTGGTAGAGCTTAACCAGCCATGAGATTTACCAGTGTAATGCGGAAAATGTGAAGCTTTATGATGGCATGAAAATAAAGTATAAGTGGTAGTGCATAAAATGAAATTTGTCTAATTACTGTTGCATTCAATACATAGATTCGGTCCTTTGAGCCAATCAAGGGCACCATACCATAGAAAACAGGGACTGTGGCATTTTCTGACATTCACTGTGCACCGTAGCAGCCCACCTTTAGATGAGCCGATTAATTGTTCCAGACTTCTGGGTCTCGCTACACATTCAGTGCCAGTCATAAGTTTGGATGCGCCTTCTTTTTGCCCCACTTTTTGTTTGTTTAATCCATTCCATTCACCATAAAGATGGAATTGTAGTTCTACAATTACAGATTGTATTCCATCTATCTGCTTGTGGACTACTGTATATACTGTGTTAATATTTTTTAAGTTGACTTGGAAGAGCCAACTTCTTGTTCCTCGTAATTTTCTTCTTTTTACTACATATGTAGTACCCATAGCCACTTAGGTTGCTTGTGCTTTTTGAGGCAATATTGGCGTACAGTGTCCGTGTAACGCTCCTCTTTCAATCCATTAAAAATGTTTCATCAGCTCTTGCTTTGAATTTCAAACAAATTAGTTTGTGTTATTTTATTGCATGTTAGTCACTTTAGCAAAAGTAGAGTATTTGCATAGTAATGAATATGTTGGCGACGTTAGCATGTTAGCCACTCTAATATAGCGTTAGCCACATTTCATAGGTGGCATGTTAGCCAAATTAGAATGTAAGTCACTTCAATATGTTAGCCACATTAAGTTAGCCACATTAGCATAATTAGCATTAAGCCTCATTTGCCTTGTTTTTGTTTGGGTTTATTTTAGTCTGATGTGTTATTTATTTTTTTGTATCCTTTTCAAGTTCACAAACTTTCCTTTTTTGTTGGTATAACAGTTACTGTGTACATGCCTGCACTGGTTATGCATTACTGGTTCGCTTGGTGTGGATTAGGTCTTGTTCCATATGCCACCAGCTTTCAGTGAAGTGTGATCATATTGAATGGCCTCCTGTGCGTTTCCATTGTTCATCAGGATTAACCCACAGGGCTCTCAAACACCCAGCATCCACCCCCTCTTGGTCGGTGTGACTGACCCTTCACACCCTCCTTCTGTTTAGGCTGTCTTCCCCCTCAAACTCATGCATACCATTTGGAAACCGAATGGGCATACTGTAGCACATATCCATGGTCCCTTATAAACTTTATACAATCAGCTGTCAATCAGGGGTTTTATAGATGGAGGCTGGTGGTCCACGGTCACCAGTTGTACTAGTTTTGCATCGCTGTAAAGAATCTGATTCCTACATTGGGTAGCTAAATGGGTGTATGTTTTTCTTTAACTGAAGCAATTCAATAAAATGCTGCAAAGAACTTTTTCTGTGCTTTCTGGGAGCAATCTTAATTGATTAAACACTTTTACTGGAGGAAAAATATTTTGAGAATGAGATAAGCCGGTTGATAAAGCAGCAAACAGAAAGAAAATAGGGTCCATCTGATTGGTGTTAGCAGGAATTAAGTGGTCTGCTGTAAGAAGTTAGGGGAGACAGGAGAAAATGGACTTTCTCTAAAACTCCGCTTCAAGGAACAGAGAGAAAAAAGAGCAAGTGAGCGAGAGAAAGGAAGAGAGAAAGAGTGAGAGAGACAGCCAGCACCAGCTACCTCTATTACAGTGTAAAATTGAGTCGGACAAAGTGGCACCTGGACAGAGAGTGCTTAGCCTTGCTGCTGCCTGCCTCTGCTGGAGTTTTGGCATAATTTACCTCCTCTCATGTGTCTATTTGTAAGGGTCTCCGAGCTCTACTTGCAGTGTTAACCTAATGGGCCTGGAGAGCCAGTGGCTGTTACTTAACGCTGACTGCGACTTACAGTTCAGACTCCACACAGGAGACATTTGACTTGCACTTACAACAAGGCCTTTGTTTGTGATCCGTATCTGCAGTTGCGATTATGGCGAAAATGAAGCGGGCGGGAAAAAAACAACACACTGATTAAATTGAAGTATGCGAAGGGGACTAGAATGGAGGCACGCCGTCTGTTAACGCAAGAGGGAAGAGGCGGCATGAGGCCGCACATGTCGTTGGAAAGCCAGTGAGACTGTAGTCAATTAGCTTGTTTTTCATTTCAGCAGTGTTGATGGAAAACAAACTCCTGCTGCTCTGTCTGTCACCCTAGCAGTGGGGTGCGATGGCACCTGTTGCTCGATGAAGATCTCAATGATCGCTGTGTAAAGGCTCACTCCCGCTCGGATCAATTCGGCAGCAAAAACATGGCTGCTGTGATTCACGCCGAGGGGAATGTTCGCTACCCAGCTAAAATGAAAGCAGTGGAGTTGGTTGGAAGAAGCATGTGGGGGCAAATTACTTCATCATGTGCAGTTTATTAGATACTTTGTTGATCACCAGAGCAAAATACGCACCGCAAAAAAAAATGTGTGTAACATTTTTGACAAAAAGGTCATTACTCTAGCTGTTATTTGAAATTTTATTTCAGAAAAAGGAAACCTTACACAATCTGTACATTAGTGTAGGATTCTTGGCCCTCACAAGGTTTCTTCCAACAACACCACTCAATCAATGGGCGCCAATCCATTGCTGGGTGGACACACACACACTCTCTCACACACACTATATGGGGCAATTTAAGGCAGTCAATATAACTTGAATCCATGTTTTTGGAATGTGGGAGGAAACTGGCGAACCCAAAGGAAACCCTTGCGGACACGGGAAGTACATAGAAAGTCCATTCAGATTGGGATTCAAACTGGGAATCCCAAGGTCTGAGAGGTGAACGTGCTAACTATTAAGCCATCGTGCCGCCCTGGTTGTAAATCTAGCACATTGCATTTGCAACAAAACCAGCTTAGTATTTGCTCATTTACTGATGGGGGTTTCGTTTTGATATATTTTTTTTAAGTACTAAGTAGTTACTTCTAATAACCAGTAGCATTGCAGTGTTACCATGGCAGCTTTAATCTGAGTCCTCAGAGAACACGTTCTGATTCCTTCATCTTGTCCATACCTCCCGATGCTTCTGGGACTCCCGGCACAATCACGTTCAGTCAGCGGCCCTCTTTCCATTGATAAATAAAGAGTAGGAAGCAGCAGAGTAGAAAGAAAGACTGAAGACATCGAGATGGGCCATAACTCGGACAGACATAAAGCCGGCAGGAAGCCTTGTCAGTATTTATTTGCAGAAAAGCAACAGTTCTGCTGCATCGCTCTGAGATTTAAGAAAAAGTCTGCTTGCATCTTGTTTCTCTTCTCCCTGTCTGCCTTTCTCTCTTTCATTCATTTTCTGTATCTTTTTCCTTGATTGATCCACGTTTATGAACACGACGCTGAGGCCTCTCATGGATTTTTAAATTAGTGCCAGCTTTGCCCCAAAGATGCAGTATTGACTGATTAAATAGAAGCTGAGCTCAAAACACTCCCTTTTTCCTTCCAGAGTTTTCTAGAGTCTGGTAATTGAAAAAGTCTGTACTGTGTGTGTGTCTGTTACAGAGAGTGTGTTAGGCGAGGAAGGTTTGCCTATTTGTGTCTTTATAGACTTAGGCAAGCTGCAAGCTGTTTTTGCAGGTGTACATTCGACATGTTCTCCCAGGTTACGGAGGAGAATTGCTGCTTCGTTATCTAGGTCATTCTGTTCTCACTGTGGAATGATGTGGAATGGCAGTTTCTCTAGTCATGACTACAAACTGGTAATGTAGATTATAATATAGATCATAGATTATTAGTATAGCCCCATAAATGCCAAAGCCCTCACAGACTCGTTTTTAACGAGGCTGAAATTTGGCATCATGATTCCCTATGTTGCCTTTGGAAAAAAATGTACTTCTCACCTTCCTACGTTTGATGGTTCGTTCAATATCGCCATAGAATGCAAGACCTCTTTGCAAGTACTCACAAAGCTAAAACTTGGCTCTATCATTCCTTATCATGTCTGTCGTAAACCTACTGATAAATTCACGTGAAAAAGCAACTGCGTGGACACCATAGTAACAACTCACACTATATTCATTCCACATATTCATTTTAGATTTTTAATCATCACAAACCTCACTCTATAATAATGTGTATTTGATATATATGAACTCCAAAGCCATCACTCATTCAAAAACAATTGCCTTTTAACTTTCATGTTGTTATCATGTTGTTCACTGAGCGCTACACAGATATTCCGATTAAGATATGCAGATTAAATCTTATGGAAAATAAACAGGAATTAAACTAGAGCACTAAGACTTGCCCCTCTTAAACACTTAATTGGGGACACTGATAATACTGAGTAGGGATTCTGCTGTTGTAACCCATAAGTCTCAGGATTTCATTTGTTGTGTATTATATAAAACGTTTCTACTTACTAGACTTGTGCATAGTTGTCCTTTGAGTAAACAGCAGCCTTTTTTATTGATACACTCCAATCAAATCATATAAAGTGATTACTGTGGTGCAGCACACTGATGGCTAACAGGTGCGCAGGAGGATTAGCCTGTAGTATCGTGCATGTATAAACTTGTATTATGTACAATACCTCGTAATTTAGAGAATCTAATGCTGTACAGATTTAAAATGTACACAAAACCAAACAGATTGTGTTCTGAACCTGTTTACCATAAAGTAAATCTTGTTGTGTTTATTAGGATTTTTAGAACCTACCAAACCTCCTTGTAGTTTCCAGATGTTTTTGCTTATAATTCCCTCTTTCTCTGTTTCTTTAGGATCAGACATGGCCATATTCTGCCTCTTATGTGGAAAGCGTTTCCAGACTCAGACCGCTCTACAGCAGCACATGGAGGTTCACGCAGGCGTTCGCAGTTACATCTGCAGCGAGTGCAATCGCACCTTTCCAAGCCACACAGCACTCAAGCGCCATCTTCGCTCTCATACAGGTACAGCGCTGTCTTTTTCTCAGAGGTCACAATCCGATTCTTTTGATTCTCATGTCAAGTTTTATAAAATAGCAACAATTTATATATTGGTCAGTCTAGTACATCCTTGCATCATTTGTGTTGCAAGGTGTCAATAAAGCAATAAGGCACGAGAGGGCGTGCATTATTGTGATTAAACCACGGGTAAGAGGTGTTATTAGGCACGACACTGAATGAAACTGACCACAGGTAAAATATTTCAGATTTATTTAACATTCAAAGACTGACATTTATTGGCTAAATTACAAAACACAGTTTATGAAAAACTTTAGGAAAACATATTTTATATATCACATATATACGAATGTAAATCAGTCAGAGGTGTGGGTTATTGTAAACACGACTAAACAAGCGGCTCAGCCAATCAAATTTAAGTACTGGAACTATTCATTTTATAATGATAAATATGCATGCCCCAAGGTTGTATTCTTGGTTCCATTAACTTCTCAATTGGACCCTTTGGTGTGTTAATGGAATTTTGACTTTAGCATCAGTGGTATTGCCATCAACATTATTTGAAAATGTATACTTAAAGTATACATTCTTTTAGACCAGGATTTCTGAAATGGTGAGCCACGTTGTGGGTGGGGAAAAAAATATATGCAGCTAAAGCTCTGTTTTTGTTGACCTCGTATATCAGCGAATTTCTCCTTGAAAATTGCGTCTGTTTTCACCAGTTCCTTCAGATTTAGTCTGCGTGATCACGTGAAGCACACGTGTCTTATTCTGCCTCCCGTCAAGTTTCTTTGAGAAGTTAACACTTTACTAATGTTTTTAAAAGCTATTTTTTTAAAAAATACATTGGTATTCTCTAAAAGTAGGTTGTGACTTAATAACCATCAAAGAATGTGGGTCCCGGGTTGAAATCAATTGATATTCACATTTAATACATGTAGTGAGTTTAACAAATTAAATGTTAATAAAATTTTGTATTTCACCCCTTTTAATGCCTGGGCTTTTGATGTTATTTTCAGCAAACAGTATAAATGTTACTTTACATGTAATCGATCGCTTCTTTTTTTGAAGAAAGGAACAGAATTTAACTAATTGGGGGATGGGGACAACCAAAAAACAACATTTAAATCACCCAAATATAAGTTCCCCCTGCACACGACAGCACTAACCACTCTTTCCATCGATGACTGGTGTTGTCGCTTGAACCACAGAGAGGTGGTGAGACGCCTTGAGCCGCTTGTTGGTGGTTGTCGAATATATAAACCTCAGAAGAGGTCTCAAAGAATAAGCATGTCAATTGTATAAATCTTTGCAACGATACACACACACACACATTTGTTCTGACAGTGTATACGATTATAAAAATTAATATATTAATAAAACTTTTTCAGCATTGCAGCTAAATAATGCTAAATAATGTCTTGCTTGCATGGTGGTTGTAAATCTAACACACTATATTTGAAACCAAACTAGCCTAGTATTTGATCATTGATTTGATAGGGGTTTTATTTTGATGTATTTTTTAAGTAGATACTTCTAATAACCAGTAGCTTAGCAGTATTACCCTGGCAGCTCTAATCTGAAATCTCCAATATTGTTATTGGTTGTAAAGAATATAAACCTCCAAAGCGGTCCTGAAGAATAAGTATGCCAAATGTATTAATCTACGCAACGGTATGGGTTTGTAAGGGGAACACAGGCACACACATTTTTAAACACAGGTAGTTGTTGGTATAATCTTATGAGGTGTAGTTAGATACTAGCAAAGTTGTAAACCAGAAAAGTTACTCACTTTAATATATATCCTATGTTGCTCTCTTTCTCTCTCTCTACACTACCGCTTAAAAGGATAACTTGCATTTTTCCCTCTTTTTAAAAAACACAATGTCATGCAATTCACATTTCACAATTAATTTAAGTGTATTAAATGATTTTTCACGAATAAAAATGTTTGTATTAAATCCTAGTTTTGTATAGAGGCTTATTTGGCATACAGTTCTATTATCAGCAATTCTCAGTCCTCTGCCTAAATCTCCTGGTATGGCTGTCAATTCAGGATGTTAAGGATGTTATTGGGCTAATTGGTTGTTATGACACCCTTGATTAATTGTGATACACAGCTGAAAAGCGTTATACAAATAATTGAGCATAAAAGGGAGCACAACATTCTAGGTTAGTTTAGTATCTGAAGCATCAGCAGTTGTTTGCTTGCTTCCAGGCTCAAAATGGCCAGAAAGAAACCACTTTTTTTAGAGACCAGTCAGTCCATTGTTGTGTTAAGGAAGGAAGGCTACTTAATGTGAGGTATTACCAAAAAACTGAAAATATTTTACCATTTTGTTAACTACCATTTTGAAGAGTGACACAAACTGGCTCTAGAGAGAAAAACACCCCACAGGCTGTCAACTGACAGCTTTACTAAATGGAACCCGTCAAACGGCAGTGTCAGCATCAACAGTCAGGAGGTGACTTCAGGAAGCTGGACTTTATGGCAGAATTGCCAAGAAAAAGCCATACCTCACACTGGCCCATTACAGTCTGTACATGGCTGTCCAACACGGTGATGCTTCCCAGTCACTCAAGGAGGATGGGTCCCCCACTGAGCCTTGGTCCTCCCAAGGTTTTTTCCTTAAAAAACATCACGACAGGAAGTTTTTTTTCTTGCCACTGTCGTTTCGGTTTGCTCTTTGGGGGTTTAGGCTTTAAACAAAAAAAGCGCTATATAAATAAATTACTTGAACAGTCTTTTCTTTTTATTGGCCAATGTGAGGTATTTCAGCCAAGAAAAAATATTTTAATCTTAGAAAAAATTTGATACACATAAATTAATTGTGAAATGGACAATATTGTTTGTTAATTGCATGACATTGTGTTTTACTTTCAAAAAGAAGAAAATTTGCAAGTGGTCCGAACCTTTGAGCGGTGTTGTATATAAATATAAAAAGTCACTTCATCCGTAACCCTGGTCACCGGGAGTTAACTCTTTACAAATATTCCATGCTCAAGCTGTCAAAATGACCAATAATACACTCTCCATATATGTGTGCCGTTCGAATGCGCACTACATCTCTGTGTAAGTAGGACAGGGTTTCTGTTTGATGCCAGGAGGAAAACCAAAATCGGTCCAGATGTTCTTTGAACAATGCCAATATAAAAACAAATAACAAAGGCGCGCTGGTTTACAGAACACTCCAAATAGTCCAGCTGCTTTGATGAGACGACTTGTAAACAAAGTAAATTCATAATCTCTATATTTTCCGCAGGACAAGGGATTTTTATTTTTTTGCATTTAAACTGATGGGTTCAAGAAATTTTCCATCACATAATATACTGTGTATTTTGGAGCTTAGCCTGGTTGGAACATAGTCCTGTTTTGGTCAGGAGAATAGCAGGCTGAACTGACACATCATTTCATAAAGGCTCCTGCACTGTGATCGCTTGTGACAGCGCTGTTATTTGGCATGTGTGCGGTCCACCGTGGCCCATCCCACTCTCATACAGCCTGTCGTCCAACTGAGCAGATGAGGTGACTCTGGAACAGCCTCCATTATGCGAATCCCATTTTCTCTTGAGAACACACTCCTTTCAGTCTCTGACCTTAAATAACAGGCTGGTGTGTCAGAGCTCCTTCAGGCTACTGCGCCTGAGATAAATATTTGAGGTGAAGGTGGCGAGATGAGCTGAGCCCCGTCTGTTTATGTCGACACGGCCCTTATTTTGAGTGCGGGTACTGTAGCTGGCTCATCTGTGCCGGATGCTGAATCAGACACGACACACCAGCGCTCCCTCCAGTGCGCATAAATGTCAGTGGCCTTCCACCATTACGGAGACGAGAGGCACGCAGATGGAAGCGAAAAATGCAGCACCTCGACACGCATCTTTGAACCCAATTCTCTGTAGGCGTGTATTAAATTACAATGAACCGTCACAAACGCCCGCTTAATGTGATGTGGGGGCTTTCGTCAAGGGATTTAAAAAGGAAAAAGATGCATTTGGCCCAAGCAAAAAAGACCAAAAGGTCGAAGGCTGATTAATGAGTAATTAATAAGCCATATACCTATAACTGTGCTCTACCCT
>JAOUQT010022211.1:0-11747 GCA_025769995.1 Xyliphius kryptos
CAGATCTAAATATTATTGAGCCACTTTGGGGGGTTTTGGAGGAGCGAGTCAGGAAACGTTTTCCTCCACCAGCATCAAGCAGTGACCTGACCACTATCCTGCAAGAAGAAGGATTTTTGTCCAGCCATGACATTATTATCAATGTTTCAATGTATCAATATATGTTTTGAACATATTTATGAGTCATACCTTTATTTTTAATTTATCGTTTTTGTAACCATTTTCTAAAATCTATAAAGCAATCAAGAGGTATAACAGCACTCCACTATGCATTGGGTCTAACAACACCTTTTTCCCTCTCGTAGCTTATTGCTTTTTTAAACACCTCAGTGACACTGCTGGGATAGGAATAATGCACCGACCAAATAATACCTGCTCCATGGTGCTACTATTGTGGTCCTGACTATTAGAAAACAAAGTAAAGAGGAATAACAAGTATGTACTGTAGTACACAAACAAATGAACTATAGTCTGTAATTGGAGAACTACAAAGTCCATTTTTACGGAAAGTGGAATTAATAAAATGGTAAATATGAAATGCGTGCTAACCTTTGAACGACAAAAAATACTTGCTGATTAGAATTATTAAGTGGAACCCAGTGGTCAGCAGTACTGATACTATTGGGAAGACACACGTCCACACTTCAAGTAGGTAGTGGATGGGTAAGGAAGTACAACAGCAAACCACAGAAATATCAGCCCAAGAATAATCACCAAGCTCGATCATGAGCACCTGTAAACACATTGTTCTTAGTTAATCACGAGGTTTTTTTTGAGTCTGTGATGGAAACAAGTGGAGATAACCTTCCCACAGCGTCCTGCTGAACTCTCCCCTGGTAACACGGGTGGCACATCCATTTGGAAAAGAGTGATATTTCCTTTGATCTTACGGATAAGCTCATGATTGTGCGCGATGAATTCAGGCTGGAAAAATAAAAGAGGTCACAAAGTCTGCGTTTCCTCGGGAAATGTGACCAAGGGCGCCAACAGACACCAGGTGCACCTGAATACGGGGCGTGGAGATGTGACTGAAGGTATGTCAGTCAGTCACTCAGTGCACTTTAATAGAGTTGCTAAAGCTGGGCAGTCAATAACACATAGATCAGGCGAGTGGGTAAAATATGGTAATGGAACTCTATTGAGTCAGCACTACACGGACCAATGACTTTCCATTGTGCAAAAAAACATGGCCCAATGGAGCTCTATGCAGCCACTGACATGGACCAGTGACGTTACACAAGTGGTCCCCAAGCTATTGTACGCCACTGTTTTCATCAAACATGTCTTTATTAGAGCATCAGTGTCGACTTGCAAGCCACAAAGTGCAAGAAGGAGCGTCGGTAATGCAACTAACTTCTACCTTCTCACATTTTACTTCTCAAAGCCAATCCTATTAAAATGCCATTCGTCTGGTAGTTCATTAAAAAAAGAAGATACAAAAACATATAACTCATCCGAGAAAAATTACCAAAGACAAAGGTTTAATAAGGCAGCTGACAAAAACCTCACTTCAGCTCGGTGACGGCGCTTGTTTAACTTCTCTCCTCTCCTCTATTTTGCTTTATTGAAAATACAATTAGGGTTAATTACTTGTCTGTGTTCGGAACCTTGTAGTATGCAGGAGAGATAATTACAGTTCAGGTACACTTTAACTTACTTTTGTTAACAATTAATCACTGTGTATGTTCAGAGCGCGCTTCCTTTTGTAATTAATAATCGGGTCCGGCAATGAGTAATGAGTGTGAGGTGGAGGTAGATGTGTGAGGACTACGTGTTATTTTAATGTGTGAAGATGTTACTGTAAGGAAAAGAAGAAAACAGTAGAGATAAAAAAAGATGTAATAAAGAAATGTCATTAACACTTATAACCCGGTTCCATTCGTACGGTTGGAACACATTCGATAAACACACGGTCAGTTCCATAATCCTCTTATTGAGCTACTGGTTATTGTGTAAAGAAACTGAATTGGGTGGCACGGTGGCTTAGTGGTTAGCACATCTGCCTTCAGGTTTGAATCCAGATCTGGGTGGAGTTTCCAAATTCTCCCCGTGTAGCTTTACTCTGGGTTTTCCAGTTTCCTCCCACAGATGAATTGTCTGCTTTATATTGCCCCTTTTTAAATTGGCCCTATATAATAAGTGTATGTCTAGCAATGGACTGGGTGTATCTGCCCAGAAACTGAAAACATCCGCCCTGAATGGGCATGAAAAACCCATCTGCAACCCTACTTTTTATTTTATTTTTTAGATAATAAGCAATTCTAGGAATGGCATAGTAACGTAGTTTCAGGCTCAGATCCAGAATCTCGATCTAGGTGGACTTTCTATGTTCTCACTGTATCTGTATGGGTTTTCTGTGGGTTCTCTGACAGTCCAAAAATATGGATTCAAGGTGAATTGGCTGCTCTAAAGTGCCCTTTTAGAGTATGAGGGTCTGTATTAGTGTTTGTGTGCCCAGGAGTGGATTGGCGAGTGTGCTGGGTGTATCTGCCCAGCACCTAAAACATTTTTCTCTAAATGGGCATAGGGAACCCCCCCACCCCCACGACCCTAGTAGAGGATTATGAGGAAGGTGGAAATTACAAAACATATCTAGCACTTCCATTTATTATCATCATCATCATACGCATCACCTTTACTACCCTTTTCTACTGAGCACTGGGATAGGCTCTCTACCCATGAATAAACCATTTTCCGTAGTATTAGAAATAGCATGTCAATAAAAAACCCGTTTCTTTAGACTATGTCCTGAATTCACAGTAGAAAACTGTACAATGGTGTTTTTGAATAACATTCTTTAATGCACCATTCTGCGGTTCTTGAATTTTCATGCCACTGCCCAAACCAAAGCCATATTGTGTGAACTTAATCCGCTTGGTGTTCAGTATTGGTGTGTGCTGGTTGCGGGTTTTTCAGTGGGTCATTTGGGGCAAGAATCCCAGCCTCTTATTCACAGACCGGCTTTTCAACACGTCTGTTCTGGTTTTATGCATAATTTGGCTGGCCTTCGTGTGCTTCTAACTGATAAAACTCTGGCAGGCGATCCTAGATTCACCGTAGCTGAGGCGCAGTGACCTCCTCGCGAAGAATCCTTTCAAACAACAGGACAGTTGGAAGAGGAAAACGAACAAAAATGCGATGCAGGCGGCTGAGGAAGCAGTCCAAGTTTTATCATGCTGGAAACAGAGATGTCAGAGTATGACACACAGATGGGTGCATACACACACACACACACACACACACACACATCATGCCCACATTGTATGATGGTACCAGCTTCACAGATGATTAAGTGCAATAGACAAGCTTGTCTCCACCTTGCTGTAAGCCATCAATCTAACGCTGACCAGCATATAAACCACCACCATCGAAGCACACCACCCACAGAGAAATATGTATGTGTCTGAGTGGGTGTGAACATCTACAACACTGCCCACATATACTGCCATTCTGCCTGACCACAGTCTGTCCGTCTTGGATGATCGCGGTTATCAGAAAAACTCATTTTCTAAGTTCCACTCTTCTCTGAATCTCCATAAATGGAATCCTGGTAATTCAGTCTGTTGTTCATCAAATTTCCCCATTGTGACATCACCACAAAATTTATCATGGAATTGATAGATCACAACCTACCCACCCTGTTTATACCAACTTGATTCATGCGTCTCTAGCTAGCCGGATTAAAATCGGTGCTGTATGCCAAACAATATGCAAATCAGCTTTTAATACTTGTGTCTAAACTTCCTGTGCGGTTCCGTGCATTTTATTTCCATACAACAGTTGATTGCCACGTCGCAAATACTTACTTTTTTCTGTCGTTTCCAATTTCCTCCGTTTCAAACGTTTGTAACAAAGCAATAATGAACCATATGTGTTATTGAATATCATTTCAGGACACAGATGCATTTACACTTGCTTAACAAGCGTTGTTCTGTAACCAACACCAGGCGCATGTAGAACAAATAAAAACCCAGAGGTTGGCTAGTTATCCTTGATCTTCATTTAACGGATCCCTGGGTCATGTCTCATTACAGCGGGCACCTTTTAAAATGGCACTTAATGCAACCTGGTGATACTGTCTCTCCCTAAACCAGAAGTTTTTTTGTGAACAGAAAAGACTTACCTGTAGAAAGGACATCCTGTATGAATCCTATATTTATAGGATATATTATCACATTCATAAATTATTCATAATGCTTCATAACACTTCCCATAAGCCTTTATAATATACAGCACCCTTCATAGTAATTGGCACCCCTTGTTAAAATGTTTTAAAGGTCTTAAAATAAGTATTTTTTTTATAAAATAAGTATTTTTTTATAATAACTCAAGTGACTACAAAATAATTATATCAAATTAAATGTTCCATGATTATTGGCACCTTCAAGAATCTCTTGGAAATAAATGTATTTGAATTATTTATGTCATTTCTACTGTAGTTAATGGAGTGGATGAAAGTATCTATGCCTTTAATTAGTAATTCACCACTTCCTGTTTTCCTGGGATTTAAATATACAGAGGCCCTTTTCTCTCACCCACTCTTCAACACGGGAACGGCAATAGAACACATTATGTGTGTCGACCTTCATAAATCAAGCAATGGCTACAAGAAAACAGACCCTCACCTGCAGATGCCCTTATCTACAGTCAGAGCAATCATCCAAAAGTTCAAAACATCTGGAACTGTGACAAACAAGCCTGGAAGAGAACACAAGTGTGTCTTGCCACCACACACAGTTAGAAGGATGGTAAGAGAAGTAAAAACTTCTCCAAAGCTCACTATAAAAGAATGAATGCAAATGGTAGCATCTTGGGGTTACAAGGTCTCCCAAACAACCATCGGGCGCTATCTACATGCCAACAAGCAGTTTCGGAGTCACACACAAAGTTTGCCAAGCAGTACTGGAATTTTAACTGGAACCATGTGCTTTGGTCAGATGAGACCAAGAAAGAGCTTTTTGGCAACACGTTGGCGTAACACCAAGGATGAGTATGCAGAAAAACACCTCATGTGCATAGTTAAGTATTAAGGAGGATCGGTGATGGTGAGGGCCTGTTTCTCCTCCAAAAGACCTGGGAACCTTGTAAGGATGCATGGGATCATGAACTCTAACATATCAGGAAATTTTGAATTAGGACCTGGTGGCCTCTGCCCAAAAGATAAAGTTGTCTCTGCGTCCGCATAATACTGGCCCTACACGTGGACAAATCTATTCAAAATGGTTCCCAAGGCATAAAATCAAGCTCCTCTCATGGCCATCTCAGTCCCCAGACCTCAACCCAATAGAAAACCTGTGGGGTGAGCTGAAGAGGGGAGTGCATAAGAGAAGACTCAGGACTCTGGATGATTTAGAGAGGATGTGCAAAGAGAAATGGTTGAAGATGCCTCTTTATGTATTCTCCCATCTTGTGAAAAGTTAGAGAAGAAGATCAAGTTCTGTCTCGTTGGCAAAAGAAGGTTGTACATAGTACTAACACCAGGGGTGCCAATAATTGTGGTACACATGATTTCAATTAAAAGATTTACTTCTTAATGTGTGAATAAATGCACTTAAATTAAAGCTTAGTTTTTTCTCTTTTTGCATTGTTGTCCTATATAATTAAAAAAATATTAATTTATTAGAAGCCAAAGAACACTTTTTAACCAGGGGTGCAAATAATTATGAAGGGCGTTGTGTGCAGAATTGTAAACTTCTTTTTTCCCCCCACAGATATTCGACTACGAAAGCTTGCTGAAGAAAAAGATGAACTCTTATCCCAAGTATGGATATTATTAATATTATAAAGTAGTTGTAGTCATAATTATTGCGCCTGAGTACATTAGTACTGCTCAATTTCAGCCTGATATACATATTCATTAATTAATTACTCATAAGCTTAAGCATAAGACCACAATGTGTTACTGGTTGAAATGTTTTTACTTTTGCATTTTACAGATCCGAAAACTGAAAATGCAGTTACAGGAGGAGAGACAAAAACATTCTAAGATCGAAAGTGTTTACCCAGAAGGCGAGCGACTAGAAAACGGCACTGACTTGAACTTAATTGAAATGCAGAGTAAGTGCTAAATAACTGAGTGTACCTAAAATGTATTTTTGATTTACATGTTTCCAGTTTTCTTCTTCTGCTGAAAGAAGATACTGGTAATTTAAACTGGTAATTGAAAGTTTGCGAACCTTTTAGAATTTTCTGTATTTCTGCATAAATACGATTTATTTATTGTGGGAAATGATCAAATATTGCATATTTGTGATTGCCAAAATTGTAAACATCTAGGATTAGCCGTTAATTTGAAGGTGAAATCTTGTGGGTACTGCAGGATATTACTCCATTACTGCGTAATGTGTTGGCAGTGGTTTTCTTGGTGACTTTTGACCCAGCTACCTTAAGATCATTAACAAGTTCCTCTATTTATTAGGCTGATATCTCACTTTCCTCATGATAAAGATTACCCCACAAGGTCAGATTTTGCTTGGAATCCCAGATTAAGCTTGGAATCTCAGACTGTCGAATGACAGTGATTTTGTATTTCTGTCATTTACTTACAATTGTACCAACAGCTATCTCCTTCTCACCCAGCATCTTGTTGTTTTGAAGCCTATCCCAGCCTTTTGCAGGTTAATGATCTTGTCCCAGATATTCATGGAAAGATTTTTGGTCTGGCCCATGTTGGAGAGGTTAGAATCGGACTGATTAATTGAGGCTGTGGACAGGTGTCTTTTATACAGGTGACAATTTAAGACAGCTGTATTTAATGCATGCAGTTAAATGATTAGGAACGGCTAACTGGTCTGTCTGAGCCAGAACTCTTAATGGTTGGTTGTGGATCAAATAATTATTTCTCTCTGCAAAATGCAAATAAATGTATATATTTTATACCATGTGATTTTCTGGATTTTCTTTTTTATATTCTCTTACTGTTAAAATAAACCTACCGTTAAAATTATAGACTGTTTGTCTTTGTAAGTGGACAAACTTACAAAATCAGCAAGGAATAAAAGGAAATATTTCCTCCACTGTAAATAATTCATTATAATATCACAGTAAGTACTGCGACATTATGCATATTTTTTATATGCAATAAACTAAGACTTGTGTATATTGAATAGTTAAAAGCCAATGACATTCTTAAACTTAGTTTTACACCCAACATTATGTCAACATTCTTCAGTATATGATAGATTCAAGGTAATTTCATAGATGACTGATTGATAGATATCTGTACTTCATGAGCTGCTTAAGCTATACTTTTGGGGTGGCATGCTGGCGCAGTGGATAGTGCTGTGGCCTCACAGCAAGAGGACACGGGTTCAATCCCCGGTTGGGGCGACCTGGGAATTTCTGTGTGGAGTTTGCATGTTCTCCCCCTGTTTGCGTGGGTTTTCTCCGGGTGCTCCGGTTTCCTCCCACAGTCCGAAGACATGCACGCTAGGTAAATTAGAAATGCTAAATTGTCATTAACTTGTGTGACTTTGCGTATGCTATAAGAATTGTGTATGAGTTTGAACCTGTTCCTGTCATTAGAATAGACACTGGGGCTGAGGATGACTATAACATCTTCAACATAGATGGCCATGTTAATGACATGAACACAAGTTTCATCTTATTTAGCATCGCCAATTCACCTAGCATGCATGTCTTTGTACTATGGGAGGAAACCGGATTTAACCCCGCTCAAACACGGAAGAACATGCCACCTGCAAAGTACACAATTTCATGAAAAAAACCAGGCATTCAGGATAAATATGGATACATAAATGCGAAGGTTAGTGTAAGCTGTTTGTGTGTATTACTAGCATTGTAATGAATATAGCAGATCTTGCTGCTTAGCCTCCTGGGGGTTTTGTAGGCTTAATTCAGTGCCTGACTTATGACCCCTGTGTTTGTGCGGGTTTTCTCCTGGTGCCCTGGTTTCCTCCCACATTCCAATGATTAATTGGTGTCTCTTAGTTTGTAAATGTGTGTGTACCCTAAAATGGAGTGTCGCACTGTCTAGGCCTATTGTCCTTGTGCCCAGACGCCATGTAGATTAAGCGGAAGATAATAAATTAATAAATAAATGAATGAATGAAAGATGGCATTTAGAGATGGATAAACTTATTAAAGAGGCAAGATGGCTGAGAAAGAGGAGTGCAAATGAGGAGATAGATAGCATTAGTGTCCTGTATTAGTTACTTACCTATTCAACTGAAGAGGTCTGAGGTGCTTCCAGTTCACTTCAGAGATGTTCTGCAGGGTTAAAGTCAGTGCTCCATGAAGGCACTTACACACTTACAGTCGTCTACGTCTGCTTCAGCAAGCCTTTGTGCAGTATGCTTTATGAAAGCTGATGATGCTGGAAGTCATTTGGGCGTCTTCATTTACAAAATGCAACTGGTACATCTACAGCAGGTTATAAAATATATTCAGTAAAAAAATATCTGCATAGTAAAAATTTTAACTCTTAACTTTATTAATCTTTAATTAATCTACAATAGAATAGTCTTGCTGCATGGAATACATTATCTTCATGTGCTGAGATTTCCCTGATGTAATTCAGAATTCATTGTTCCATCAGTAAACCAGTCATTAGAGAGCACAAGCCAGTGTATTTCTAGTGCTAGTACCAAGCCCAGGAAAGTGAGGATGGTTTCATCTAGAAGGTCATTGGCGTAAAACATTTTTCATAAAATTCAAGTTCTTCAATGTTTGAAATGCTTGAAAGAAATTGGAGACTGTAAGGTAGTTTTAGGGGAGACTAACTATACATGATTAACTAGTAACTAGGAGTAAATAGTAACTTGGAGGTTATTTAGAAGAAGAGTTTAGCGAAGAAGAACTAGGAAAGGGAGAGGACTTAAGAGGAAGGCAGCAAAAGCCAAGCAGAAAGCCTATGATAAGTTGAATTAAATGTTACACAGTAAGGAAGAAGATAAGGAGTTGTATTGTCTGGCAAAATAGAGAGATAGAGTGGGAAGGGATGTACAACATGTCAGAATGATCAAGGATAAAAATGTAAATGTTGTGACAGATGAGGAGAGGGTGAGGGAAAATGGAAGGAGTATTTTGAGGAGCTAGTAAATGAAAAGAATGGCAAGGAAAGATGATTAGAAGGCATATATATTGTGGAACAGGAGGTAGCAAAAAGTGAGGTAAACTTTGAAAAGGATAAAGAACGATAAAGCAGTCAGACTTGATGACATACCGGTAGAGTATTGGAGAGATTGTAGTGGCGTTTTTGACTAGATCATCCAATGAGAATTTTGAGAGTGAAATGATGCCTGAGGAATGGAGGGAAAGTGTACTTGTAGCAATTTTATGCAATCATGTCTTATCCTGGAATGCACAGCACTAGAAATAGAACAAACAAACCCTGGTGTGTTAGCACTTTGCCGAGCGCACAAGAGTAAACCCCCATATTGGCACGTGTATGTATTTTAAAAATCACATGACCAATACAGGCAGTGTATTGTTTGGATGTGCTGCGGCAAATTGTGTTTATAAGGAAACAAACTCTATCAGCATGTTGCAGATTTGTACTACTTAAATGAGATAAGGGCGGCACGGTGGTGCAGTGAATAGTGCTGTGGCCTCACAGCAAAAAGACCCGGGTTTGATCCCCGGGGCGGCAACCTGGGAATTTCTGTGTGGAGTTTGCATGTTCTCCCCGTGTTTTTCATGGGTTTTCTCCAGGTGCTCTGGTTTCGTCCTACAAGCCAAAGCTATGCACACTAGGTAAATTGGAAATGCTAAATTGTCATTCGAGGTTAATTGGAGAAGCTAAATTGTCCTGTACTAAGCCCGAAAGGGTGAGGGTTGCATCAGGAAAGGCATCTGGTGTAAAACCTGTGCCATATTTAAATGCGAGGGACTCACTGTGGCAACCCCTGGTGACAGGGAAGAAAAAATTTTGAAGTTACTGTTTGATTTAGGATTCTTCCCCCGTACGTAAGTTAAAAATTTAACTCTGAATTTTATTTGTTAGTTGTAAGCAAATCTTAAACTCTTCTCATAAACAGCCTAAAAAATTAGCAAATGAAATTACAAAATGATAAGATAATATTTTAAGTAGTGTAATAAGTAATCGAATGGCGATTTAATATTTCACAGGTTGATGTGTTTGCAGGATGCTTTTTTTTAGGGTTGCCAGGTCCCAGTTTTTCCGGTACTGTCCTAGGTTTTAAGAGTTTTCTTAGGAAAATACACTCTACCTAAAATGTCCTGGTTTATAATAACCCCCCCCACCGCTCATGATGCGAAGACCGTTAACACCTCCCCCATTCTAACATAGGAAGTGAACAGTTATCAATCCCCCCCCTTGTTTCGGTTTTTCATTACTCAGACCTGACAACCCTTGATTTTGTTTACCTGCAATGATTTTATAACTACTGCAGGGGTCACTATTGAGTGACCAACACAGTGTTAATACAGTGCCGACACAGTTTGTCTAGTGTGTCAATACACTCCTTGAGGTATCATCATCCCATCACTATACAGCACTATCAAGTGTGTCACTGTACCGCAGCAATAATGTTATATTGTGTCATATAAATAAATAAAAATTCAAGTCTACACTTTTTGTCTCATTTGTTTGTTTTTTGGACGAATAAAATGGAGTTTTGGGTAAAAATTGAATCAGGAAATATAGAACATTCTAGCCAGGTATTATCCTTCTCACTAACCACAATGGTGGAACTATAAGGGGCTTATTTTATACTCGAACAGGTGTGGATAACTGCCGCATTTCCTTGTTTGCTCTATTCAGAACCTCTTATGCTCAACAGCAAACTTGTGGGATGTGTCTTTACAGGAATAAGTCGCCGCTGTTACTCACATGGACTAATCAGAAAGCTGAACACAGTAAGCAACGGGTGAGAGATCAGAAGTGTTTTTATTTTTATTTTCACCCAAAACCTTGGCGATGACCCACAGTTCTGATGTCACATTTATATACATGTATATAGGTCAAAGAACTCTTGCTGACCTGGTTAGGAATTTCCATTCTTCCTTAAACACAGTGAATTATGTATTAAAAGTGACAGGCATCATTAACATGCTTGTCCCTGTTAATACACGACTGACAGTGTTGCTGTACAAGTGAAATTTATATCTGGGTCAAAAGGCTGTGGGACTGTCACGGGCAAACACTGAAGCTTGGTCAGCGGCTAAACCAGGTCAGCGAGAGGTCTTTGAATATGTTGAAGATTTTCTCGGAAATAGCTACGCACGAGGGCGGTCATTGCCTGTTTGATACCCTGGGAAAACACCCCCCTACTCATAATTTCGGATCATATATTAACATATTTTATTTTATTTTATTTTTAATGTAGACATGAGAGCAGAAGATGCAGAGGACAGAGTGAGAAGGACAAGATTGCGTTGCTGTGGGGACCCCTGATAAAGCGAGAGACAAAAAGAAGATTTTATTTTATTTTATATTATATTTTTTTTGGGGAGTACCTATGATGCCGCCCAACCCACGTAGCTGCCCAGGGCAACCGCCCACGTCGCTTGTATGAGAAACCGCCCCTGTGTGTGCAAGTAGAATTCTGGGTTAGTGTAAAATTAAGTCAAGAAACACTCAGATACAGGGGTTAGACAATGAAACTGAAACACCTGGTTTTAGACCACAAGTATAGTGTAGGCATCCTTTTGCGGCCAGTACAGCGTCAATTCGTCTTGGGAATGATGCATATAAGTCTTGCACAGTGGTCAGAGAGATTTTAAGCCATTCTTCTTGCAGGATAGTGGCCAGGTCACTACGTGAT